>VZRX01019720.1:140521-179379 GCA_013398075.1 Notiomystis cincta
ATATATATATATATATGATATATTCCTGATGCTTCCTTTACTTGAGATCAGAATATTTACCCTTTCCCAAGAATGGAAGACTGATGTGACAGAACTAAGGACACCAATCCTAACCTCTTCCTATAGTCCCAGCAGATACATCTGGGTCATAATCATCATGAAGAACAAATAGCCATCATCCCTTCTGTTGAAACTGAGCCATGAAGCTGAGTATTCTCCTTTTGGCATACCAAATAAAAGTTTTTTTAGTGAATTTAGCTTAACCCGTTCACTGAGAAGCAGCCATAATCCTGCAGGAGAGAGCATATTTCTGCTTTATTGAGGAAACTAATCCTGTTTATGTAACTGAAAGGTATCTTTTCCATATTTGGCTCCTATCTCAATATTTTTGTCAAACCATTCATACAACTTCTAGACTCAATTCCACTACCTATTTGAGGCATATTCAAAAATTTTAAATATTTTTATTTCCTTTATTTTCTGTTATAACTTTCTCAGGTTTGGTTGTTTTTTGCGTTGTTTTTTTTTTAATTTTTTTTTTTTATATTAAGTTCTTACAATGGCCTGAAAATTCTATTTCATAAGAATTACTTTGAATGAAAATACACCCTTCCTCAATGGCAATTACTTTGCATACAATCTTCCTAGCCATATTTTGTTATAATTAACTCTCACAAAGTCATATTTTCTCTCAAGTATGTTTTAAACTCAGAATGTTTGTTTCAGTAAATTCCCATCTTGCAAAAATCCCATAAACTCAATTAAAATAGAATCAGCCTCTACACAACTACCTTTTTTTTTTTTTCCTCTATCAAAATATATTTCTACCTGCATCTTTCTGTCTTTATATTCAAATGCCTTGAATACATTATTTTGCACTATGGATGATTCCACTGAAGCACCTGATTCTGTCTAGAGGGACAGTAAGAGTTATGGGATTGGTAGCATGAAATCTAATCTCTCATGGCAAATCTTGCATTCTTACACTAAGGTAACCTCATTAAAATGATAATAAATTCTTTTCACTCCATGCCCAAAAAATTCTGAAAAATTTCCAACACTGGAAAGATTGGGATAAAAATGTGAATGGAAGTGAAGACGGACATGCTACCTGAGAACAAAATCCATATTCAGAGTGGAAGGAAATAGCCTGCTGCCCCACAGCTTGGAGGCAGGCATCTCAACATCCTTTGTAATACTTAGCCAAGTGGTTTTTGGGTTTTTTTTTGGTTTTTTTTTACAGTGCCACATTTCACAGAGTCTAGTAGTGACTGCAAAATGGAACTGCAGTGGTCACAGGTTGCTTAATTTAGTTCAGGTAAGAATCAGAAATGTTAATTCCTTGTTACTCACTTTAAACAACAGGATTAGATTTAATTCTGGGATTATGTTTTAAAAGTATAATATAATGAAAGTGCCTTGCTTTTCCAATGATACCTAAGATTCCCAACCGTACTGTAGAGCTCCACTGTATTCCTTCCTGTACAAATAAAAGTATTTTACATTACTTTAAAAGTGGTATTTTGAAAATGCTTACTTCATTGATCAGAGCTACAGCAGTTGATTTCTATTAAAGTAGCAAAAAATAGGTTAACAAGGAAAAAAACCGAAATATTTTATTTAACCTGGATTTTGAAGTACATTATTTCTGTGACTGTCTGTATTTTTCCTTTAAAGAAACAGGACAAAAGAATAGCCATAAATTTAATTTCCAGTGCTCTAGGAAAATACATATATCTATTAACTGTTGTTTATTTTAAAAGAGAGGCAAAGTGGGAGATATTTTATAAGCAAAACTGTCAGATATTATTTTTCTAGGAATTTTTAGTCGTCTTCCATTCAGTAAGAAGAGATTAGAATGAAATTTTTATATTTATAAACAGTTATATGAATGAAATAGGTTCCCCTAATCTGTATACAATAAAATAAACATGGGTCATAGCCATTACCTCTTTCCATTTCTTTCCACTTATATTTTTCCTTTCCTTCTTTGCTGCCTTTCCTTAATTATTATTACCAGAACATTGTCCTGCAGTGAGAGAGAAAATTTAATATAGTTCAGAAAGAATTAATAGGATACTGAAATACTAAAAGTATTCTAGCTCTTAATCTCACCTTCTAGAAAGTAAAAATTAAAGATACTTTATCACACTAGGTTTTCTTATTTGTTTGTATTTATCTAAAAAGGTCACAGATTTTATGGATTCTTTCTTGAAGTTCCTAAGTTGTCTTTTGCATGCAAAATGAGGAATTCAAATCTTAGAGGCAGAGAACTGACTTTTAGATGTTAAAGAGCCAAGAATGACAAGGAGACTCTGTGTGGAGGCCTATTGTTTCTTTTTTTTTCCTTACATCTGTTTAATTTAAAAAATACTTCTTTCATTTCCATATATGTGAAAATCAATACCTCCACATAGCATGCATGGTATTTGATCCCAAACATGAGTTTAGGGGATTCCTGTGAGCTCCTTTCATTTTACATCAGTAGAAATGGAGAAACCCATAACAGTATTAAGGCCTGCAACAATCTAGGTAAAAATGTTGATATTATGAATCTTAGAACTCTGATAAACAGTATACCTGAAACTGTCATTTGATTCTGTGTGGGTTATTTTTAATAAATGAATATTTAATATAGCATGGAGTATTCTGTGTTCTCAGAAAGGCGGGATTGCTCTTGTTCAAAGGGAGAATTTAGAGGAACATGAAGGCCAAACTTCAACTGTTATTAAGAAGAGTTTTTCAAAGTTTTCTTAGTTCTGTGGTTGTATTCTCAGTTGTTCTAGTTTGTGAAAGAAGGAAAAATGCAAAAGAGTTTGCTTCTTTTACATTATTTTTATTTATTTCACATCAAATCATCATTCTGTGTATTACACTGAATCTACTTTAACTTGGTATTGTGCATTGATGTTAGACTTTTATGACCCTTTTGAGCAAGACATTCTGTTTAATCTTACATTTGAGTTGGAAAGTTTACCCCTTTTCTTTCTTTTTTTTTAAATTCNTGTTTAAATAAATTTTAAATTCCTTTAAAAACAATATGCTTCCAGAATGAATTGATATATTTTGGAAAATTATAGTAAAAGTGATAATCAAAATTAAATTAATGAAAATTCATGATTTTAAATTAAAAAAATGTATTACTGTGTTCAACAGATTATAATAGATATAGTATTATAGCTAATATTATGTATTAGCTAGTGAAAATTAGCACATAACTTCATTTGATGTAAGCATCTACCCATTGACAGAGTGGCTCTATATTTTCACAGTTTGTAGGAATACTGTCATTTGTTTTCTGATAACACATTTTCTCTCTAGGAATATCTTTCATGATTAGAAATATTCACTGAGTTTTATACTTCCGATCACCTCCAGACTTTCCCCCAGCTGCTGGTAGTGGGCCATGTGTCCCAGCCCTTCCCCGCTCCATTCCCCTCCTCGGCGCGCGCTCCGGCCCCCGGTGACTTTTCTGAAGGGCCCTGAACTGGACACAGGATTTGAGCCGTGGCCTCCCCAGTGCTGAGGACAGGGGGAGGACCCTGCTCCTGCTGGCCACACCACTGCTGGTCCAGTGCAGGGTGACACTGGCCTTTCTGGCCACCTGGCCACACCGCAGGCCCATATCCAGCTGTCGACAAGCACTTCCAGGTCCCTTTGCTTTCTCTGCATTTGTACAGCAGAAAAAATGTACTTTTGCAGAACTGCTGTGAGGATAAGCACTATGAAATATCGAGGCATCATAAAGATTGCTTATGCATATATAAGAGAAACAAGATGAAAATAAAAATTTGCTGAACCAGGTCTTATTTTTGAGCAAAGTATGAATTTTTGCTACTTTCTTAGAAAGTAGGGGAAAAAGAAAAAGTATTGCCTAACAAAATGAAAAGGTCATAGTTTTGTTTTTTTTCTCACTACAAGTAACTTCTAGTTTAACATAGCCAGTCAAATCATATCAAGGATAATAAAGAGACAGGAGAATAAATTCATTTTCACACCATAGGGTAAACATTTCAAAAGATGTACTACTTTGGCAACACTGACAGCTTCTTTTTCTACAGTGAGAAAGGAAGTGTGACCTTCTAACAATTATTTCCCTTATTGTCAGGGTATAAAACTGTNTTTTTAAATTCCAAATTTCATACAATCAAAATTTTGTTGAAAAATTTAAAATGACATGGGAACAGACCAACAGGGTGAATCCCAAAACACCCTAAAAATCATGTTTAAATACATAACCAGGGAAAATGGTTATCCTGCAGTAATAGAAAATACAAATATTTNTGAAAATTCATGATTTTAAATTAAAAAAATGTATTACTGTGTTCAACAGATTATAATAGATATAGTATTATAGCTAATATTATGTATTAGCTAGTGAAAATTAGCACATAACTTCATTTGATGTAAGCATCTACCCATTGACAGAGTGGCTCTATATTTTCACAGTTTGTAGGAATACTGTCATTTGTTTTCTGATAACACATTTTCTCTCTAGGAATATCTTTCATGATTAGAAATATTCACTGAGTTTTATACTTCCGATCACCTCCAGACTTTCCCCCAGCTGCTGGTAGTGGGCCATGTGTCCCAGCCCTTCCCCGCTCCATTCCCCTCCTCGGCGCGCGCTCCGGCCCCCGGTGACTTTTCTGAAGGGCCCTGAACTGGACACAGGATTTGAGCCGTGGCCTCCCCAGTGCTGAGGACAGGGGGAGGACCCTGCTCCTGCTGGCCACACCACTGCTGGTCCAGTGCAGGGTGACACTGGCCTTTCTGGCCACCTGGCCACACCGCAGGCCCATATCCAGCTGTCGACAAGCACTTCCAGGTCCCTTTGCTTTCTCTGCATTTGTACAGCAGAAAAAATGTACTTTTGCAGAACTGCTGTGAGGATAAGCACTATGAAATATCGAGGCATCATAAAGATTGCTTATGCATATATAAGAGAAACAAGATGAAAATAAAAATTTGCTGAACCAGGTCTTATTTTTGAGCAAAGTATGAATTTTTGCTACTTTCTTAGAAAGTAGGGGAAAAAGAAAAAGTATTGCCTAACAAAATGAAAAGGTCATAGTTTTGTTTTTTTTCTCACTACAAGTAACTTCTAGTTTAACATAGCCAGTCAAATCATATCAAGGATAATAAAGAGACAGGAGAATAAATTCATTTTCACACCATAGGGTAAACATTTCAAAAGATGTACTACTTTGGCAACACTGACAGCTTCTTTTTCTACAGTGAGAAAGGAAGTGTGACCTTCTAACAATTATTTCCCTTATTGTCAGGGTATAAAACTGTGCATAAGGTATTTCTTCAGTTATTATGTTTGATCACACCTAAAATACCAGCCAAGCACTATTTTGTGAGTTCAAAATGTAGCAAGAGAACTGAAGGACAGAAAGAAAGAACTAGATATTCTGTAAGTACTCCAGTTATAATTAATCCTTGTTCAGATTGTAGATGTAATTTGGAAGATTATACATTGTTCTCAAATACTTGAAAGTTATTTGAAATATTATGGTTATTTAGTGTTAGACAGAGCAAAAAGATCCCAGAGTATGAGCAAGGATTACAAATAGCTCTTTTAGGGGTGAGTAAAATTTACAAGGTATAATGATCATAGTCTTATGAGTTTCATAAAGTTTTAAAGAATATGAAGTACACGTTAAATCCCCAAAAGTGACTTGATTGTCTTGCTAACACTAATCTGGGCATGTACCACTTTAGAAATAATGTACATATCACAAAAGTACTGCCTGGCAGTGAAGAAATACATAAGTTATCTCAGGCATAGATACCTAACTAACACTGGCATAGATGTCAGCAAGAATAAAAGTAACTGAGGCTGCACTAAGGGCTGTGTATCTGAGGTTAGATTCTACATGCAGCTAAGAGATGCTGTTTAGATCTGGTTTGCATTGGTCTTCATGCCAGTACATTGCTCCAATTGTTGTGCAGATAAATTCTAAATGAGGAACTAACCAACTGCAAAGCGTTACTCGTGTTTCTCAGTGGGGTGTTGTTGCAGTCTCTGAGCAGGATGTTGACCATAAAGGAAGCAAGAGTTGAGAGAAGGCACAGGTAACATTTTGAGGGCTATCATGGCTGCACATGGGAAGAGGAGCAGGGCAGTAATATATTAGGCAGAATCACACTGAGCAGAGTTCCTACCTAGACTGAAGAAATTCCTGGAGAATTCCTCTTTTTCCATGCCTTTAATCTGTCTGGCAGACAATGAACCCACAGCAAACTTCAACATGTGTTCTGCTTGACTTGTGAATAATCAGCTGCTTTCTTGACGCATGTAAGTTCATGAAGAAAACTTTCCTCCTTTATTTTTTGAAAGTGGAGTGGGAAAACCTGTAAAACTACCAGTCAATTACATTTCAAAACTATTGTTTTATATTAAAAAATCATAAGGGATATAAATCAAGACCTTTGATCCATAGAAGTCCAGATATTTAGGAGGAATAAAAAAGCCCTGTAATTAAATTAGTTCTACACAAAACCCAATATTCAATGATAATAATGAATAGATCCAACATACAAATACAAAAGGACAGAAAAAATAATGAAATATTAAATAATATGATGAAAGACAGCCCTCCACCAATAAGAGTGAGTTCAGAATTAACTATAAATTGTAAATGGATGAACTTTATGAAGTTTTCTGGTTCATATTCAGTTACAATATTTGTCTCTATTGTCACAACAAGAGAAAAAAATCTTACACATTTGTAGCATTCCTCAGATTTTTTGTCACTGTATTTTTAACTTTTTATGTTAACCAGATGGTAAGTTTTAATATTCAAATAACTTTATCTGTAGGCCAGACATTTTTTATCTTCAAATTTGGATCAGCCAAACCTGAGATTCTTAAAGATGCAGAGAAAGCAAAGTTCTATTATTTGGTAGAGCCTGTTTTCAAAAGAATAACTTGAAGATTCAAAATGAGTAGAAAAAGGCAGGCATATACAGCAGAAAGTTCTACTGCCCATGATGATGACACAGTCCCCCACGTGATAATAACTATAGATTTTCCTTTCCATATTTTTTCTAATTTTATTGCCATGTATTTTGAAGAGATTCCTGCTTTTAAATTTTATTTCTATTTTAATCCTAATTAATTTGCTGCAGTTAATTAATTAATTTTCATCTTCACTAGTGAATAACAATTATTCAGTGAATTAAAAAAAAAAAACAACAAAAACCAAAAACAAGAGTATGACTTGGTCCTATAAAGTTTCTAAAACCCAAGTCAGTTTTTGCTGTCTTCCTTCACTGAGTAAATTATAATTATTAATTTTTTTTAAGTTATTTTTTTATTTGGAGCACATCACAGAATCACACAATGGCTGAGGCTGGAAGGGACCACAGTGGGTCATCTGGTCCAATCCCCCTGCTAGACCACATGGCACAGGATTGTGTCCAGATGGTTCCTGAATATCTCCAGTGAGGGAGANATGAAGTACACGTTAAATCCCCAAAAGTGACTTGATTGTCTTGCTAACACTAATCTGGGCATGTACCACTTTAGAAATAATGTACATATCACAAAAGTACTGCCTGGCAGTGAAGAAATACATAAGTTATCTCAGGCATAGATACCTAACTAACACTGGCATAGATGTCAGCAAGAATAAAAGTAACTGAGGCTGCACTAAGGGCTGTGTATCTGAGGTTAGATTCTACATGCAGCTAAGAGATGCTGTTTAGATCTGGTTTGCATTGGTCTTCATGCCAGTACATTGCTCCAATTGTTGTGCAGATAAATTCTAAATGAGGAACTAACCAACTGCAAAGCGTTACTCGTGTTTCTCAGTGGGGTGTTGTTGCAGTCTCTGAGCAGGATGTTGACCATAAAGGAAGCAAGAGTTGAGAGAAGGCACAGGTAACATTTTGAGGGCTATCATGGCTGCACATGGGAAGAGGAGCAGGGCAGTAATATATTAGGCAGAATCACACTGAGCAGAGTTCCTACCTAGACTGAAGAAATTCCTGGAGAATTCCTCTTTTTCCATGCCTTTAATCTGTCTGGCAGACAATGAACCCACAGCAAACTTCAACATGTGTTCTGCTTGACTTGTGAATAATCAGCTGCTTTCTTGACGCATGTAAGTTCATGAAGAAAACTTTCCTCCTTTATTTTTTGAAAGTGGAGTGGGAAAACCTGTAAAACTACCAGTCAATTACATTTCAAAACTATTGTTTTATATTAAAAAATCATAAGGGATATAAATCAAGACCTTTGATCCATAGAAGTCCAGATATTTAGGAGGAATAAAAAAGCCCTGTAATTAAATTAGTTCTACACAAAACCCAATATTCAATGATAATAATGAATAGATCCAACATACAAATACAAAAGGACAGAAAAAATAATGAAATATTAAATAATATGATGAAAGACAGCCCTCCACCAATAAGAGTGAGTTCAGAATTAACTATAAATTGTAAATGGATGAACTTTATGAAGTTTTCTGGTTCATATTCAGTTACAATATTTGTCTCTATTGTCACAACAAGAGAAAAAAATCTTACACATTTGTAGCATTCCTCAGATTTTTTGTCACTGTATTTTTAACTTTTTATGTTAACCAGATGGTAAGTTTTAATATTCAAATAACTTTATCTGTAGGCCAGACATTTTTTATCTTCAAATTTGGATCAGCCAAACCTGAGATTCTTAAAGATGCAGAGAAAGCAAAGTTCTATTATTTGGTAGAGCCTGTTTTCAAAAGAATAACTTGAAGATTCAAAATGAGTAGAAAAAGGCAGGCATATACAGCAGAAAGTTCTACTGCCCATGATGATGACACAGTCCCCCACGTGATAATAACTATAGATTTTCCTTTCCATATTTTTTCTAATTTTATTGCCATGTATTTTGAAGAGATTCCTGCTTTTAAATTTTATTTCTATTTTAATCCTAATTAATTTGCTGCAGTTAATTAATTAATTTTCATCTTCACTAGTGAATAACAATTATTCAGTGAATTAAAAAAAAAAAACAACAAAAACCAAAAACAAGAGTATGACTTGGTCCTATAAAGTTTCTAAAACCCAAGTCAGTTTTTGCTGTCTTCCTTCACTGAGTAAATTATAATTATTAATTTTTTTTAAGTTATTTTTTTATTTGGAGCACATCACAGAATCACACAATGGCTGAGGCTGGAAGGGACCACAGTGGGTCATCTGGTCCAATCCCCCTGCTAGACCACATGGCACAGGATTGTGTCCAGATGGTTCCTGAATATCTCCAGTGAGGGAGAACCCACAGCATCTCTGGGCAATCTGTTCCAGTGCTCTGTCACTCACACAGCAAAGAAGTTCCTCCTCAAATCAGGTGGAAGTCTCGAGCATCAGTTTCTGCCCGTTGCCTTGTGCCCTGCTGCTTGGCACCACCAAGAAGAGCCTGGGCTCATCCTCTTGACATCCCCCCTTTAGATATTTATACACATTTTTGAGATCTCCTTTCAGTCATCTCTTCTTGAGGCTGAATTGGTCCAACTCCCTCAGCCTTTCCTCATAACAGAGGTGCTCCAGTTTCCCAATCATCCTTGTTGCCCTCTGCTGGACCCATCCCAGGAGTCCCCTGTCTCTCTTGTCCTAAGGAGCCCAGAACTGGACTCTTTGAGCACTCCAGATGTGCCTCACCAGGGCTGAGTGGAAGGACAGGATCATCTCCTGTGACCTACTGGAAAAGCTCTTCCTAATACACCCCAGGGTATCATTTGCCTTCTTGGCCACAGGGACACTGCTGGCTCATGGACAGCTTGTTGTCCACCAGGAGCCCCAGATCCTTCCCCACAGAGCTCCTTCCCAACAGGTCGACCCCCAGCCTGTACTTGTACAGGGGATTGTTCTTCCTTGCATGGCAGACCCTGCATTTGCCACTGCTGAATTTCAGGAAGTTCTCTGTGCCCATCTCTCCAATCTGTCCAAGCTCTTCTGAAGGGCTGTACAGTACTCTGGGGTATTGCACACTTCTCCCAGTTTTGCTCATCAGTGAACTCACTGAGTAAGCAAAGGACAAATTGATGTTCACATCAAAAAATGGGAGAACATGTTCCCTTTGTGATAAACAAATATTCCAAACTGAAAATAATAGAAAATTCTGGGCATATCAATGTGCCCATACAAAATATATTTTCACCAGTACACAGTATAGAAAGATAGAATAATCAGGATAATCATTCCTATTTTATAACTATCCTTTTTTTTTTTTAACAAAAAGCAGAAAAGTACACAATATGGCTGGTAACTCCAGACGGTTTTTGTTTGCTTATTTTTAACACAAATATGAAAATAAGGTATTTGATACAGGAACGAGAAAAATGCAGCAGAATAGCCAGGATAATGAAGTATATTAGTTAGAGGAATTGCAAGCATTGTAAAGGCAAGAAGGTAGGCAGGAACAGTCAAGATGGATGTACAAAAACCACATTATATTTGACCATCTTAAGACCTTTTATGCTGCTGGTGGTAGTGTAATCTGTGTTCATTGTGGTTTTTTTTTTATATTTTCATGTTTAAACCCATGCCTTAACTAGCTTAGTCCTTATCACAGTTGTTCTTTAAATACAAATTGGTCTGGTTGTAAGGAAGTCCTGCTTTCTATGATTATGTGACTATTAATATTGACTTATTTTTAAGTATAAAACTGATGCTACTTACATAATTTATATTATTTTTAGATAGATAATATCTTCTGGTTCAGCTTTCCGCAAAATGTTCAGTTACTACTGTAACAGGGGTATGAACTGGTTTATTAGTGTTTTAGTCTTCTGTACTTTAATAGTTTCTAGAAGCAAAATGGTGATTGGATTTAGTACAAATTATTCATTTTATTCATCTAGGTTTAATTTTAGTCAATTACACTGAAAAAATATGAAAAGTTCTTGTCATCCACAAAATAATTCTTCCCTATGGCTTGCTGGTTTTTCAATGTACTGAAGTGTTTGAATACTGACTGTTCTTAAATGTTGTAAGGCTTGCTTCCTAACCAATAGCACTCTGTCCCTTTTACTTATTAATTTGGTATGTGAAACTATCACATCGTGATTCTCCACTGGTATCTCTGCGCATTTGTGCTGCTCATGGTGGTTGCTATTATAACCTGCTTGGCCTCTTGAGAGATTCATTGATTCATTTTCTTTTCCCAGACTGTTCTCAGATTGTCAGTATTGTTTCTTAATCTAGTTCATATGGACAGTGAAATTCTCTGCGGTTCAGCTTTCTCACACAAAGATATGTGCAGCCAGCCACATAGAACTCCAGGGAGAATTATCTGCTCAGAGCTATAAATCCTCTAATGTTCCAGTGTAACCTGGTATAATGGAGATGCTGAAACAACCTGTACCTACCTTATTGTTTTATAGCCATTGATATTGGAGGTCCTTTTTTCTTTCAATATCTAGATCAGTGCCCTCCAGATGTAAGAACAAGGAATTAAAAATGTGTTTTCACCACAAGCCAGCAATTCAAATCACCCATTACAATTGATGACAAAAATTAAAACCCTATATATGCAATATAAGTAAATATTCTGGCTGTGGCTGTGTGCAATTTAGCAAGAAGTATGAAAAAATATGTGGAAATCTGTGGAGCAAAAGGTTCTAAGAATCTCACACCTAAGATGCGAATGTTTGGGAGAATCTTTATTTAAGATTATTTATTTTAGCCCCATTGAACCTTCTTGGAACAATTCTTTCAAATTATTCTAATCTAAAAGAAATGCAATTTACTTTTCCCCACTTTAAATGATTGCTTGAAATTTAAATTTAGCTACACTAAATGTCTGATTATGGAGAAAGATACTTTCTGTGGAAGATCATCACTGTTAACAGCAGGGACACAGAGATAATTCAAAGATACTGAGCCTATACTGAGTCCATCAGTATCCCTGAAATTTGATAAATTGCTTTATCTAAAGAAACTCTACGGTACTTGCTGTAACTATTCTTTAACTTTGTAGATAATATATAGTTCTTTACATGTGAAAGTAATAACAGGAAGAAATGAAGTTTATCAGATTTTGTAGATTTCTGTTCTCAGATGTTAAAATAACTCAACACAGCATCTCTCAATCAGGTCAATATTTGGAAACTCTAGCAATTATCCTCCTTTATTCCCTAGAATCAGGCCAGCTAAAACCCATCTGTCCATCTTTGGATTGACATTGTGCTCATCCAGTATAATTATAATTGTAACTTAAGAACAGATTACTCAAATCACAAACCACATGTCAGACTATAAGTATGCACCTTTTGCATAGCTTGATGAAAGCTCTGTGCCTTTCTTCCCTTTGGCTGGTTGGAACATCATAATATGTATAATATGTATAATTGCCAAAACTGAAAGTAAAGAAGCTTTTGTGATGCTATTATCAGCTTTTCTCACAGCACTGCAGAATCACATATGCCATTGGTTTTTGTACAATATGTTACATTACAGTTATAACCGATCATGTAATAATATAATTCTGTAGAAATAAAGTTATTAATGTCACCATGAAAGTCAAGAAAGAAGTTAATATTAGGAATTGCCAATGAAAAATGGGAAGTTTACTGCATATATTTTTTTTTTCTTCACACTATCTTGCATTATGCATTAGTTGTGCAGTAAAATAGAATGAAATAACTTATTTGATCCTGCAGGACATATATCCTGCTGTATTAAATTTTCAGGTTTTATTCAATTTTGAAGTAGATTTACAGAACATTTTGAAGAACAGCTGCTTATCTGTTCAAAATGTTTATTGGTGATTTCATCAGATTCCAATAAGTGCAAATATACATCTTTTTCAAAAGCAGGGTCTCAGTTGGCCAATTCTGAAAAAAAGAAATTTTGAGCTGAGAGTAAATAGATGGTATATGCTTTGTCCCAAATATAGGGGGTTTTATTCAATTATTGTCAAACACATATCAAGTAAGGAAGGTCGAGATGACTGATTGGACTGATAAATTTTCAAGTGGGAAAACACACCAAATTTTTGCTTGCCTAGTCATCCCTTTTATTTGCTTAATTACTTATTTAATATTGAAGCTTGACTGTCATGAAAGTCATATAAGTTCAATTTCTCTTACTTTTGAAAGGAGAGCAGTGTCAGCATAATCTCCTGGAGAGGAATAAAATTGCTCAAATTTCAGGAAGCAAAAATCAGATCTTGTTGGAATGTGCTTTGTTTGATGCACTGAAGTGTGCTGTGTGCAGGTGCCCAGGCGCCAGCAGCAGAGGCTGCAGGGGTGGGCTCTGAGCAGAGGCTGGGGCTGCCCTGTGCTGAGCACAGCTGATTCCAGCTGGCTCCATCACGGACCCACCACAGGGCACAGCTGAGCCCCTCAGACAAGCTGGTATCACCTCTGGGAAAACATGTTTAAAACACAGAGAACAGTGAGGAATGAGGGGGAAAAAAAAAAACAACACAGAAAACAAAATCATGAGAAAAAAGCCCTGGTAACATAAAGGCCAAAGAATTAAGAAAGGGAGGAGATACTTCTGATGCTGGAGCAGGTGTTTCCCCAACAGTCTGTGGAGAAAAACCATCCTTGAGCTATATGCCCACATGGGAGGTCATGGGGGACTCCACACCACACCTTGTGAATATCTCCAGAAGGAACTGCAGTTGTGTGGACATCCCAAGGTGGAAGCAGGTGAAAAAGTGATGAGGAAAAAGCTGAGATAGGCACTGTTAAGGACTGACCATAAGTCCTATTCCCTTTCCTCCTGCACTGCTCAGAGGGAGAATCTGGGAATGAAAGAGTGAAGCTGAGCCTTGGAAGAAGGAGTGTGGTAAAGTTTCCCAAAGACAAAATTTGAAATTCCACTCTATTTAGTTTCAATAAATTAAATTAAATTAGATTAAATTAAATTTTCCCAAGTCAAGTTTGTTTTGCCTGTGCCAGTAATTGTCTTTGTCTCGACCCATGAGATATTTCATCTTCTCTCCCAGTCCCACTGAGGTGGAGAAATGAGACAGCCCAAAACTGCACAAAATATTCAAGGTGAGGCCACACCAGTGCAGAGCAGAGAGGGACAATCCCCTCCCTTGCCTGACTGGTGATGCTGTGCCTGATGCACCTCAGCCCTCCTGGCTGCCAGGGCACTGCTGACTCAAATTTAATTTTCTGTTGACCAGGATTCTCAAGTCCCTTTCCATGGCACTTTCCAGCATCTCATTCCCCAGTCTGTACATCCTTGGTTGTTCCATCCCAGGTGCAGAATCCATCACTTTCCCTTATTGAAGTTAATACAGTTGGCATTTTTTATATTATACTATACTATTATTATTGTTATTATTATTATTATTGTTGTTGTTATTATTATTATTATTATTATTATTATTATTATTATTATTATTATTATTGTTATTATTATTATTATTACTATTTCTATTCCCATGAAATCAGAAATTTATCTCAGTTAAATATTTAAAGGAATGAAGAATTAGAGGTATTTAGATTTTGTTTTGAGGTTACCATTTCTAGGCATTAATCAGCAGGTACTAAGCACAGTTTGATAACAAGAATTTGACACCTAAAATTCAAGACTGCACTCACACTAGAGACCTGATTCTGAAAAATACCTGTGGATTTTCTCTCCCTCCCCCACCTGACTTTATTCTTTGGGTAGAAGTCTGATCCTATGGTTCATGTTGTGACATCATCAGATCTTGTTTTACAGATAAAATTAAAAAGTCTAATGCTTTGAATTTGACTGAGCAAATGTCTTTACCCAATAATTGATTCATATAAACCATATACATATAGATATAACTCTAGAAGAGATATAATGACTACATAAAATTTGGTGGTGAGAAGAACCCTATACTGCTCTTGGGGGTTTTTGGGGTTTTATGCTGGAAGCAACAGAATTGAAATACAAAAGATGGAGAAGGAAGTGGTCTCAAAAGCCCATTGTAGCTGTGCTTATCAGTCTCCTTCACCATAAACCAGAAGATTTTGTTTTGCAAATTCAGATTCTCCTCTTTCAAAAGTGGCACCTCTCTTTTATGTACTTTCTCACCATGCTATGAGTAAGAACTGGGAAAATCACTGAGGCAGGGAGAATGATTCTCCTTAACAAAACAAACAAAGGAATTTTGAACTAATTTCTTTAGCTGTAGTTTTTACTTGGCTTTATAGATTTTCACCTTGACACCTTTATTTTACAGGTATTAGACACAGCGATTTTGACAAGGTTGTAGCCATTCTTTTAGACTCTCCAGTAGTAAGCTCTGGTTAAAATAAATAGGAAAAACGAGAATATATATATATGTATATATATAAAACAAACAAACAAACCAACCAAAAAAAACAAAAAACCAAACTAGGTCTCTTTCTTTAGAATTTCAAACCAGCAGTTTAGAACTATGGAAGTAAATCTTTTAGAAAGGCATAATCCCTGTAAGAATTCTTTCTGTCTTGAATTTTGAGAAACTGAGAACATATGATTACTTATTCTACTTTAAATAAAAGTCATAAAAATGTATTATTGTACAAGTGTTATTGTATATGATAAATGTGTATTAATTTTACACATTTAAAGCTCCAATCTTAAAATTCCACTAATATATTTTTAATGACTTATTAAATATATAAATTTAACACCATAGTCTGTTATTTTTTTTTAACTCAAAGTTCTCATAACTTCAAATTTTGGATGTAGAGTGAAATAATGGGTTATGAAAAGCAGTGGTTACCAATTCATAAAATTCTCTTGTGCTTACACTGTGTTCTTCATATGTTCCTCTTGGCATTTTCTCTAAGTGTGCAACTTCATTTCCTTCAGTTGGAGCATCTAAACATGCATGATAGAAAACATTTTGGAAAAGAGCCTGGCTGCAAGACAAAAGAAATCTGTAGTGAACTCTGAGTGCTCTGTGGTCTGGACGAAAATCTCCACAGAGTACAGAGAATCATCTCTGAAGCACAGTTCTTTACCTGATTTTTATTTGCCCCTTAAAAAAGATACATTAGCTATTTTATCTACCCTCACAATCAAGAGTTTCAATCTGTATATCCTGTAAAATCATGTCCACCTCTCATACACTTTGTTATCTAACTATACATATATATCTTTGCTTCTGTCCTTTTTGCTCTCATGGTTGAAGATTCTGTGCTCTGATGAGCATTTCTAATAAAAACATGCACCCTGAAGCAAACAATGTCTGTTTGTCCTTATTCTATCCCTCAGACTAAAACAATAACAAAGAACTGCCTCTGCATTTAGTAGAAGAGGGATGAGCCTGCATTCTTTCATTGCTACTTTCTTTAACCAGTATGACCAGAAGAAAATCATGAAGGAAAAGATGACTAAAGCAAAACAAAAAACCTTATTGAAAAGTTTTTTTTTCCTTTTTTCCTAAAAAGAAGGGTATTTTTTTATCAAAAAGCACATCTATGTGTGTGATTTCTGAAGAGACAGGAGTTTATTGACTATACTGTGGTATGAGATATAAGAATAAATTTCTTCTCATGTGATCTGTGAACAGAGCAGCAAAGGTAAGGGCATTATTAAAATCTCAGTTCACCTGCATAAAATTCTGAAGGCCACATACTATGAGGATTTGACCCTGAAATCTAGCTCTATTTTGTGCCTAATAATTATTTTGAAAGTGTTCCCCATCTTATACAAAATAGCCAAGACTTTGGAGCACTGTACTTGAAGGACTTTAGTTTTGGGTCATTTCCAGCTTTAGAGTTCTTTAACCTCTAGAATAAAATACAATCTGTAAAAGGTTTGCTTAAAGCATTCAGATCTTATCCTCCATTACTTTGAGACAGTTTTAAAAGCTTCCTGATTATTGCTAGCCTTAGAAATACACTATCGTGATTCTTAAAATACTAATTCTCAAACCTGTCTATGCAAATTCTGTGGACTCTGCTTCACCTGGCTTGCAGAAAAAAAGCAACACACTTCACTATTCATCCATTAATGAAAAACACAGTTCAGTAAGACCTTGCCTATATCTGCACAATTCCAACTCTTATGAGTTATATTACCAGTTACATTCTTGCATGAGCTGGGGAAACAAGAACAGAAAATTGTTATGAGCATGTTTAATCCAAAGCTCTACCCTGTTCTTATGGTTTAGGTATTACTAGGAAACAAACGAAGCTCAGATGAATGGTTAAATTTTTTAACCCCTATAGCATGCTTGAAGGAAGAGAAATTATTAATGATCCAGGCAACAGCCACTAACTAGCTACAACTATGGAGAAAATCAAAGAAATTGGTCTGGGAAGACAAACAAGACTGTTGGTGGCTCAACAAAACCATCTTAGTTAGAAAGCAATAAAGAGGGAAAGAATTCCTTTTTGTGAATTTTCTATGCACAGATTTTTGATTCAGTTGAGTGAAATTGTGGGTAGAGACTGGGCTACCAGTCGAGATCCAGACATATCAACTGGTCCTACCACTGGACTGGTATCACAGGAGCAGGAACTTGGACTAGTGTCACTCTGATGTGTGTGAGTCTGGTGTGTGTGAGTTTTGCAGGATGGAAAAGAAGAGAAAATGTACAATAAAAACCTTAGAATGAAAACTGCTATCCACTCCTTCTTCCCATCTTATCTAATATCTAACATCTAATATCTAACATATCTAATATATAACATCTTATCTAACTATAACTTCTTATAGCTTTCACATTTCATAATAAATTTTTCTGTCTGTCAGTAGTGGGAGAAATGAACAACACACAAATTTCCCCACGACACACTCATTATCAGAAAAACTATTCCTCAGAAAAAAAGTAGATATTTAAGCCTTACCTCTGAATAATTAACCTTCAAAATGCAAGGATCAAAACATATCTCTGGAATACTAACAAAGCATAAATGTATGAAGCATGCAGTATAGGTCTTAAAATTTCTGTTCCTTGGATATTACATTGTACTTCTTAAGTTATTTATGGACCCCTCTGAAATTAGACAAAAAGAAAAATAGCAATAGAGAACATCTGGGTTCTTGGACACAGTTCCAGGAATCTCTTAGACTGTTTCTTTTCTACTGTGTTGTATTTCCAGCAGACATTGGGTAAGCTTAAGTTCCCCACAAGAACAAGAGCTAGTGATTGAGTGACTTCTCCCTGCTGCTTATAGAATATGTCCTCTGCCTTTTCATTGTGATTTTATGGTCTGTAACAGACTGCCACCAGGATATCTGCCTAGTTGTCCTTCCCCCTGGCTCTTACCCATAAGCAATCAACCCTATTAGCACCATCATTAGGCTGTAACAATTAAAACTCTCCCTAAGATACAGGGCTGCCCATCTCCTCTCCCTCCTTGCTTATGCCCTCTGAAGAGTTTATAGCCATTCATTGCAGCATTCCAGTGGTGAGAATTCTCTCAGCCTCTCTCTCTGATTATGTTTGTAATAATTTTCCTTCTGTACAGTGGCTTCCAAATCTCTTGTTTGTTGCTATGTGCATTGGAATAAATGTACTTTTGTCAGGTTGCTGATCCTACCACCTTTTTAGAGGGAGAAAGCCTACTTCCTGTGTGATTATTATCAGTCATTTCCATGGTTTCTTACATGTCAATAACGCTTTTGTCTTCATGGCCACCTTGATCCCCATCTCCTCTTCCACTGAGACGGCACACTGAAGTACCTCTCTGGCACACTGTCCTCAAGCATTGGCATGCCTCCTCCAGGCTTGTCTCTAGTGAGCCTGGCTTTATTCCTTTCCTGCTTCAGCACTAGTTTAAAGCTTTTTTAATGAGGTCTGCTAACTCCTGTGCAAAGATCCTTTTCCCCCTTTGAGACAGGTGTACTCCATCTGTTGCCAGCATGCTTGGTGTTGTGCAAACCAAACCATGATCAAAACCCCAAATTCTGCTGGTTTGTTCAGCTGATATTCATCTAAAGAAATATTACAGGTGAAGAGTATGTAACATAAGAAAATATATTCCCAGTGTAGTAAATAGAAGAAAGTTGGCGATCTTAACAATTGATCTTCTCAAAGAGAATACTAGGCATGTTTAATATACTAACACAATTTTCCAACCTCCTTATCCTGGCATTCTTCACACTTAAAAATAAAGAGACTTAGACAAGTCCTCCTTGTCCCACATTCGCATGGCTCTTTCTTAGAGAAATTAGATTACACACTAGCTTGAAGTAAATTCATGCAGTTAATACATTTATCTTTAAAGAACCAGATGGTCAATTTAGTATTTAAACTACAGTTTAAAAATCTAAATCTTAAATGAGTTTCAGTCACTATTATTTGTGGGTTTGTGCCATATAAATACTTTTTAAAATATAAATGAAATTTAAGTTCACTATATAGAATTGAAAACAAACACACAACTCCCCCTGAAATGTATATTTTGTTCCATCCTTCATGCTTCTCTCTTCTTTTGCCCTGTTATAAATTTTTGGACTATTTAAACACTGTGCCTTGCAACAAAATTTTTAGTAGCAGTTTTATTACATTTGTATTGCACCAGTATTATTTTGCTACAAGACAGCATTTCAGTCTGTAATTTTTTTATTTGCTTGATTCTTTTTAAAAGAAGAAAGAATGGAGAAGTGTTTGTCAGCATAATTTTGTTTTCGCCTTTTTTCTTATTAATCCGATTGAAATCGGTTTATTGCAAGAATGTTTCTCCAACCAAAGTGTGTATTTATTGAAAAGTTTTCAGTACCTACAAGTAAACAGATAAGCTTAGCCATAGGAAAGGATGTTATGTGACCACTGGATACAAAACAGGGTTTAAGCACTGTGCTTTTAAGGGAACATTTTAGACTTTGTAGAAAAAAACTCTTTAATGTATACTCTTAAATGTGTACTAACATACATACTAATATATACTATACATACTACTATATACTGCTACATATGTTTTTGCTTTTTGCTTATTTACCTTCCAAAATATGACCTTGGGTGTTCTCTTTGGGCTGCATTCCAAGTGACTGAATCAAATTTTCCTTGTTCAGGCAGCCAAATGAGTGGGATATGGAGAGGAAGAAGAATTGTGTTCCAAATGGATCTGCTTTTTCTCAAAGAGAAAAATGAAGAGTTCAAAAGTATAAGAAAGGCAGAACACAAAACTAATTTGCTTTGTTCTCTTAAAAGGAAAAGAAAATAGATTAGAAATGCATTTTAAATAAACCTTTCTGCTTCTGTCTCTTTTCCCTCATAACACCCTGATACAGAGATCATTCATGCCCCTGTAAAATCTTGAGGGAATTTCTTTGCCACTTTTAGTCAGTTTATTACAGCCACTGTCCCTCAGGAAAAGCAAGGGAAGATGAAATTCCTTCTGGAGCTGATGGGTACGTCCACAATAACCCAGAGGAATTTGCCCCTGAGTGTCAGTGCTTAGCACTGCTTCTGCAGCATTCCTAGGCTAGGGGCATTTTTAGCAGAACAGCCTACAAATTCTAAGAATTCAGGAAGTCCATTTTTACAAGCAAATTCCCTTATACGAAACAAGAGGTATCAATTACTAGATGAGAAAGTATTAAATGTGCACAGATTGGAAATGGTGTTAATGATACCAAATGGCATAAATGTCTGATTTCTTGCTAATGCTGCGTCATGGGATGACAAGTAAAGTATCAGAGATTACATTAAAACAAGTTTGAAGAAATAAAATAGATAAGAGAAATATTTTATTAAACTAATATGAGAAAATGATTGCTTTGAAAGAGACTATACATTAGTTTACATTAGTAAGGCAAAAAAAATTCAACACTGTTGTCAGAAATATTGTTGTTTTCAGATTCAATCTGTTGTTTAAAAATATTTTTGAGGAAAAAGACCCCATTGTTTAGCCTTCCTTTTTGTGTAATTTTCTTTCCTTTTTATGTGTTAAAATGCTAATTGTTTTTGATTGTTATTCTTGTAGTGAGTCTTTCTATTCTACTGAAGCTACTATTTATACCTGTCATGTATTCCTTGCTCCTCAAATATCTCTCTGCATCAGATTCCAAATGAAGCTTGTTCCTGGAAACACTCCAAATTATTATGACTGTCGAATATAGCTGAAACAAGAGGGTTCCAATTTTAAAAACTCAACATGAAATTCTTATTTTAGTCTCTTATGTTTCTAAAAACCTGTTGTTCAGAATTTGGGTGTGCAGGTCTCCTTATATTCTTATCAAATCAAATAACTGGGTAAGCAGCTCAATATTGTAGGAAGGGTACTATGTTAGCAAATGTCAGTACTGGGAACGATTCATGATGTTGTACTGTTCATCATTTGCTCAGCAGCAATGTTTTCTTCTATATTTGTTCTGTGTGCAGACAGTGTAGGCACAGTAAATGATCTGCAAAATATAGATTTTCTTTTGTTTTGATTGGTTTCTAGAGTGGAAGGTTCCTTAAAAAGAAACTTCTAATACTGTACTTGTCAAAGTTGTGTAAAAAATAAAAGACAAAGTTGGAGAGAAAAATAAAACCCCGAGGGACCAGAATGAAACTGAAAATGGATGAATGAGAACAGAAAATTATATTTTAAAGCACTACACATGTTAAAGGAGAAAAAAAATCCCAAACCTCAAAGACTGAAAGCTAGAAAATTGAGTGAAAGAGAAAAATCATTCTTTTTATTAAGACAGAAACATAAGGTGATATATGGGTCTTTGCAAGGTTTGTAGATACAGAATCAATCTTTAGACTGGATCATTGCAGACATTTCTTTGAACATGTATGCAACTAAGTTTGTTGTGATTCTGGGCAGATAAAAAGAGAGAAAGTGCTTTTGCCTGAAGAACTAGTGAACCTAAGTCCAATAGTACATCTGGAACAAAAGGGTTTAAATGTATACTTTTTCTGGCCCAAGATGAAACTTCTGTTTCTGTCTGCATATACCCTCAGAGTGTGCAGAAAAGATTCAGCTGAAGAAATGCACATTAAAAAGATATCTCACGAACAAAGAGCAAACAAGTTTTGCTAGGGATTCTAATAGCCAGGTGGCTGCTATTATGTCCAAGATATTCTCTACGGGCCTTGTGAACCTGCAAATTCCACCCTGCACTTCCAAGAAGAACAGTAAACATCAGGAGTAAGCCCCATAACACAGGAAACTAAAGTGTGGAGACTTTTATTTTGTAAATTTATGTTGAGTTAGAATTACTTCAATTGTGAATTGAATATATACAACCTAGCTATTAAACTGAAAGAATATGCAATCTGCTTTAATCAATATTTATGTATGCTATAAGTGGATTTAATTTTCATCTCCAAACTGATTTTGACAGTGAATAATATATGACAGTCATGCACATAACCACTTTCAACTTTGAACATTATCACAATGATTCTGTTTAGGGAGAGAAATATCTACACTCAGAATGAGTACAGGAACCCAGTTTGAGTTATTGGTGGACACACTAATAAAACTAGGTTGATCATCTGCTCCTACTTACTTTGTGGAGGAATTTGGCTTGGGAAACATTACTCTCCTAGAAAAGACAGCGCTGACCAGTAGTTCTTCATTTGCCTCCAGCATGAAAACTCCTGACATCTACCTCCAGCTGTATTACAGATTGAGCCCAAATGGAATACTGGCTCTCTTTGAAGTAAGACCATTTCTTTTAGTTCTGAGCTCAATGGGGTTTTGATGCTGTCACCTTCCACAGTGCAGAAATTCACCTGATTGTGTCACTTGCCCATTTTCATTCTGAGTTTGGAAGGAGCTGGAAGGCATTGCTTTACAGGGAGGTGAAATCTACTTTGTATTTTTGGATGAGCTGCCTCATGTGGAAACCAGGTCATGAAGGCAAGATGTCACTAGACAACAAATGCTAAGTGAAATCTTGCCTCTCTATTAAATGCAAATCCTTAAATACAAGTAACATATCTGTTTCCTGCACAGGTAGAAACATGGCTAGGGCATTATTCTGAGAGATATGGACAGATACTTCTTCAAACTAAAAATTTCACCTAGATATCTTGCATTCTGCTTGACTTTTATAATCTTTGTGCAATAGCTGTAAGCAAACACCAGTAGATTTTTAAATAAGATTCATTTGGTGACATAATTTTGTTTGTATGTTTGGTTTTTTCCTTTATTTTTCCTACTAGCCCTAGGAAATTAAATATTCAGGTTAGTATATTTCTATAAGAAACAGTTATCTTATTAAAACTAAATAACAATGAGATAGGAAGGAAAAAAGGTATATCTTTTAATAAGTATTTTACCTTCTGTATAGTATTCAGAATGAAGCATTGATCATTATTACATATATAAAAGAAATTCTTGCACTAGGCACTGTATGGGGAAATCCTACCATACAATATCAAGGACAAAAACACATAGATAGAAAAATGAACCACAGACAGGCATTCAAGATGGAAAATGGGAGTACAATGACCAAAAGCTGGTGAAAATAAACAATTTCTTATAATAATGACACCATGTCAATCTTTGTATCAACGTTGTTTTAAGGAGTGTCCCAAAATTAGAATTTAATTTAGAGAATTAATATAAAATGTACAGTAATTTTAGTACTTAAAAATAACAAAAATACGCATAACCACAGAATGGGTGATGTTGGATGGGATCACTGGAATTCAACTAGTCCAACCTCCCCACTCAAGCAGTGCCCTGAAGCATGTTACTCAGGATTGTGTCCAGACAGCTTTTAAAAATCTCCAGGGTGATAAAGTGATAAAAGGGTGATAAAGTGTCAAAAGACTTGCCAAGTAGACTGGGTCCTCCGTCTTGCCCTTTTTGATGACCAGGGTGACATTTGTTTTCTCCCAGTCCTCATGCACTTCTGATCACCATGGCCTTTCAAAGATCATTGAGAATGGTCTAGCAAAGATGTCCACAAGTTCCCTGAGCACTCAATGCATCCAGTCGGAGCCCATCGATGTGTGGATGTCAAGTTTGACTAAATGGTTGCTACCCCAATCCTCCTGAACAAAGAGAAAATCTTCCTTTTTCCAGATCTTGTCCCTGGTCTCTTGGGTTAGGTATTCATGAGGCCTGGCTTTAGCAGTGAACATTGTAAGCAAAGAAGGTGTTCAGCATCTCAGCCTTCTCTGCAGCCTCTGTTGAAAAAGGGTCTGTTCTATTCAGTCAGGCCCACATTTTCCCTAGTATTCCTTTTGCTATTGGTGTACTTGAAGAAGCCTTCTTGTTATCCTTGACATGCTTAGCCAAATTTAATTTCAAACGGGCCTTGGACTTCCTCATTCCAGCCTACTTATTGATGGGACAGTGTGAGAAGTAGGAAAGGTCTCTGTAAACGCCCTTCAGCAATACATAAAACATTGGTGTGTTAGCAACATCAGTTTTAGATTTTCACAAATCTAAAACATTGTACCACACAGGCCATTATGAAAAGAAGAAACACTGTCCCACCCAAAACCTATACAGATGCAAACTCAGGCTTGTGACACATTTACTGGGCTGCTTGTTTTCAGGAATATCTCCAATATACATTAGAACTTTACTTTGAGCCTGAGAAAATGTTAATTAAATTGATATATCTCTACTGAACCATATTAGAGTACATAATCAGTGTTTCTTGAAGAAAGAATGTGGGCATGTAATTAAAAAATGGTAGTCACAGGGGAAAGACATTTTGTCTACAGTGTGATGTACATAACAGGGTTTTTTTACTGTGTACTTTAATCAGGTTGTTGAATAAATATATTTCTTGGTTTTAAAATAATACCCTAAAGAAAGCTGTAAATCAGCTGGGAGCCTCGTGGAACTTAATTCTTGACTGGTTTTTATCCCTTCCTGTCAAATATTCACTCACCAAGGCAAACAGCTCTGGAGCAGGTGTGTTTCTCAGCAGAGAAGGGCATAGCAGCACACAGATGGGGGTTTCCTGAGCCAGGGAAACCCCAGGGGAATGCTGAGACTTGCCAGGAGGCAGCAGCTTGCAAGGACAAGAGGAAGAGAATTCCCCTGAAGCCTGAGGTGCCCTTGGAGAACTGCTTTGTTACTCTGCAAACTGAAGAGAAAGACCCATTCCATCAGAGAAATATTGGAGCTGAGTTAGGCAGCCCAATCTGCTCACCCAGTAACAACGAGTGCAACTCAGAAAAGGCAATGGGTGATGGTAGCAGGCACCACTCTTCTGAGAGGCACAGAAGCATCCATTTGCTGACCTGATGATCTCCAGGGCCTTGGATAAGAGATGTCACTGGGACACTACCAAGTCTCACTCAGTTCACTGACTGACTATTACCTCTGCCGTTGTTTCATGTGGGTAACAGTGATACAGACAAGAACAGTCTGAGGAGGGTCAAGAAGGATTACAGGGCCCTGGAGGAGGCAGTAAGGGACTCTAGAGCATAAGTAGTTTTTTCATCAATCCCCCATATCAAACAAAAGGGATTTAAAATGGCCAGTTGAATCTGGAAAATCAACAAATGGGTACATGACTGGTGGCATGATCAAGGATTCAGACAATGGGGCTCACTTTTGACACCTGGAGGCTGATGGGATCTGTCTGTCAGAGAAGGGAAGAGGCATCTTCAGTCATAAGCTTGCCAAGCTGGTGAAGAGGGATTTAGACTAAACTTACTCTGGGAAGGGAACCTCCATTCTACTCCTACCTGTTTGATGTAAGTGCCCCCAAGAGATGCCCAAAGCCAGGAGTGGGATGCAGGTCAGCAGGAGAGCACCTGAAGAGCATCATAAATAAATTCCTGCCACTTCAGCCAGTAAATATGCTTCATCAGGGGCCCAAATTAAATATCTCTATGCAAACACAAGTATCATGGAGAATAAAGGAAGGATTGGAGATGTATACATGCCTGCAAGGCTATGGTCTTATTGGTATCATGGATATGTGGTGGGACAGATCCTACGGCTGGAATAGTGAAATGGCATTTTAGAAAAACAGGTGGGGAAGACAGGAAGAAGAGGGGTGTTGCTCTTTATGTTAATGACCAGCTGGAATACAAAGAGCTCTGCTAGGGGATGGATGAGGAGCTGACCAAGATCTTATGGGTTAGGATTAAAGAGAGGACAGGGTCAGATAGTGAGTATCTGCTATGGGCCATGTGACCCGGAAGACCTATTTTTAAAAAGAAAAATAGAAGGAAGAACTGAGTGACCTCATGCTAGTTAGTCTCATCTCAGACCACTCTTGAGGACTAGCAATGTATTAAATAATTTTGTCCAAGAAACAACAGTCCCAATAGGGAACATTTAATTTTTTTCCTCTCATTTGTAGTAAATCAAGCAATAAGCACATATAAAGAAAGTCCAAGGAAAGAAGAGGAAACTCAGAACTCAGTCAAATTTTAAAAATTGAAAAATACTGCTTGACTTTCCCTAATGCTGCTAACTTTCTTCAAGCAAGGATGACAAACACTGTGGACAGAGGTAATAAGCACATCTATCTTTTAATTTAATGAAAACTTAAAGTGTCCCCAGCAATTGGAAGGAAAATATCCCAGGAACACACAAACAAAAATGATAAAAAGCCCAACCAACCAAACAAAAAAACCCTCAACAACAACAACAACAAAACCAAGAAAAAAAAACAAACCAAACAAAAAAACTCCACCAAAAAGACCCCAAACCAGATGAAAGATTAAATGGAGAATATATTTAAAATCACAATAACAACCTAACCCAGTTTACAAGATGTCATTCATTCATACAACATCTTAGGCTTATGAATGTGAATATAATTACATAAAACTTTTTTTTAATGCTAATAGCAACCCTTATAAAATAGTATACCTAAATTAAAGTGCTGCATATCTGAAATTATAAGTTGGCTTCTGCTTGGAAAATGTAGAATAGATTTCAGATTTTATTGTATATGTATAATAAAAAAGTCTCATTCCTGTGTATAAGTATTCACAGGAGAGTCCCATAATTGCTGCCAGGCTTTTCCAAACCCAAGAAAGAACTGATTTGGCTCAGCATAGCCTGAAGGTTGGAAACCACTGCTCTAGGCAAAAGACATGATGGCTGTTCATCTATTAGCTTAGCCTATGTGCGTGTGTGCATGCAGCAGTCTGCACTGTTTTTAGCTGCGAGAAAAGAAAAACATCAAATTTCCAGATACTTTATTTTTAGTCCAATACTTGAGGGTTAGTTTCTAGGTTTAAAATTATTCAAAATCATTCTTGTTTGTGAAAGAAGGAAAAATTGGAGTAGATATGTATAAATTTACCCTCATCTGAATTCCAGTTTCCAGCAGACTTATATTTATTAATATAAAGAAATAAATTATTTCTTAAAACTTCATAGTAAGATTTCCAACACTCTTTATTTCTAGTGACCTGGTTTTAACTTTGTAAATTGGTTTGTCAATATAATTATAAAATTAAGATATACAGAAACTTTAGAGTGAACTCCTTGGGTGAAATCTCAGTAAATGCTACTATTTATAGATAATAAGACATAGTAGTCAGCAATATGATGAAGGAAAACTTTATCTGTTTCATTTTTGCATGGACAAAGGTGTCCTTCCTGCAAATGCTTAGGAAAATATTCTTTAAAAGTTGTGAATTTATGCAAATATTCACAAGCCAATAAGACAACTTAGGCACCTAGTTGTGTTTTCAAATTTTTGTCAAAAGGTGAAGAAAACATGTAAAAGATGACAGAATGACATAGGAAGAGAAAGGAAGTTGCTTGTACGACTGAGATCTTTTTCCCCTGGACAAACTAAGGAGTTAGAGAAATCTGTAAAAGAAAGTTGGGCAGTGGAGGGAAAGGTCGTGGTTCTTTTGTTTTGTTTTCTTTTTCACTTTGATTTATTCTTATTTTTTTTCCTATATCTCAGTTGAATTCAAATGAAGTTTAGTTTAGTCTCAACTACCCTACCAGATTAACTTGAGTGGAAAAGGTAAATCTGTCCCATTTTTGATAGAAATAGAACATACTGGATACCCTCAGCAAGAAATAAATGTCTTTTCACAGTAAAGGAAAAAAATGTGAGCATAATTTTATAAATAGCCACTGTTACGGGTTACTGATAGCAGCCCTTGATTACATACACATCTATCAAACATTCTTGTAAGACATTATCGTGTAAAAATACTGGTTTTAATTTGAATATATTACTGAGGTTTGAGTGCTTGTTCTTTCTATAAGGAATATGTTCAAGAGGGAAAAATATGTTATTTCATTTGCAAGGTCCGGATTCTTAAAGTGAAATGAGATGATTCTGTCTTCATTCTTAATAAACATTACCAGTTTATGTATCTTTTTTTTCTTAATTAGGACTCTTATCTGATAATATGTACAATAGTTACAGGTATTAAACTGCCCTTGGTAATCCTTGCTTCCTGTGAGGTAGAAGGAATATACTTCTTTTTTTGTGTATTCTGTTCACCCTCTGGAAAAAGAGAAATTGGTTTTAAAAGTGGTTTATCTGATTATTTAAAACAAAGGAATAAAGTTACACATATTCTTGATCATGATACATAGCATTTCTTCAAGTGAAATTATTCTGCTTTCAGAAAAAGAAATTGTAAAAGACATTTTGTCTCCTTTTTGCACAAATAAAAGGCCTGATGTTTCCCTATTTACTTACTAATATTTTCTTTCCTATTTCAGTCTATTTGTATTTTGTATATCTGAGCCACACAATAGAGTAAGACTTCAGCAATTTCTTTGTCCAGACACATCTGCTCAATCTGAACTTTTACTGAAGACCATACGGTAGTTTTGTATGTATCTTACATTAAAAATTAAAAAAAAAAAAGGTATGTATCTTACATTAAAAATTTTTTAATATGTGCCATTCTTTGATTTAGTGTTTTTTTTTTCAACCAATAATTCCATCATACATTCTTCTTTTTGTAAACTGATATTTCATAATAAAATTTTTCTTTGTAATCTTAATTATTCTCAATAGCTTGTGTGGAAATGCAGTTTCAGTCTAGTTTATGTAGATATTCTGCATGACAAGTATTCCATATTGCCTGTTAAGGAGAATAATGAAGTTTTTGCTGTACCACAATTTAGTTACACAGCTGTATAATTTAAAGAAGCTTTTAGAAATTTTGAGTCTTCCTAGGGCTACACAATACCTCAGGGAAGATTCTGATTTTCTAAGTTTTGAATGCAGTCTTCAAGACTTTTTTTTATTCTAAGAGTTCAAGTAAACTTTTTAATGAAAAGAGACTATAATCCTTGACTTACAAATATTTCACAGGTTTTCATTCTATTTCACCATGTGATAATATGAGCACCCTTAGGATCATAGGATAGTTCATTATATGGGCATCATCGGGATGTTGAAAATCCAACTTCTTGTCCATGGCAGGGTCACATCTGAGGTCAGACCAGGTTAGTCAAATTTTAATCCAGCTGGTTCTTAAAAATACCAAAGATGGAGACTTCACAGCATCTCTGCACAGCCTGTTTCACTGCTTGGCTGTCCACGTGCAGATAAAATTTCTGTCATTTCAGTTCATGCCTACTGTACCTTGTCCTACCACAACAGAGCACTGTGAACAGCTCCACTGTCTTGATGACCCCATCATCTTTCAGGAGATTGAGCCATCTCTTCTCCAGTCTGGCCCATTCCAGCTCCTTCAGTCTCTTTTCACAGCAAAAGTCTCCAGCTCCTGACTCTCTGACTGAACTTGCTCCAATTAACCAATGAATTTGATTGGGTGAGGGCTCCAAAATTTTACACTGGATTCCAGATGCAGTCTCACAAGTGCTAAAGAGAAAGGCATAATCACCTCCCTTTGACTTCTTAGTCATCCACTTCGGATAATTCAGGAGATTCTTGGTCTTCTTGTGCTACTTGCTGATGCCCAGCTTGCTGTCTAGCAGTGCCACCAGGTCTTCTTCCCTGCTAGTGAAGTCCCAGCCTCTAGTATTCCATGGAAGTTCTTTCTTCACAAGTGTGGGACTTGTCTCTTGTACTTGTAGAATTTAATGGGCAAAGATAGCCAAATTTTTCTTATAGTTGGATTATTTTATTGGTCTTTTAGTTCATGGTCTTTTGTGCATCTCTTTGAGAGAGACCATTGGGCTAAGTTGCATAGGATTCAGAGAGGAAGATGATGCCAGTGTTGCTGAGCTGTTACTGCGGAATGAGATTTAAGTAAAGGAGACTCGATGAGAGAAAATCCTTATATGCATGGTAATGTGGCTTTTCTAACACAATCACAGAGTCTCTGGACCCAAAACAGTAACTGTGCTCTCATGCTGAATCATTACAAAGATTTGCTAACATTGGGAGGGACATAGTGAAGTCAAGAAGATGATTCCTAGTTAATTATTAAAGAAATGAAAGCAGACAAATGAAATTAATTTTAAATATTTTATGGGATCAGGCAATATCATGACCTTGTGGTCACACTTCCTAAAATTACTTGTTAAAAATGATAACTTACTATTCAGACCATAGAGGTTGTCACTATTTTTAAAACAATTTTGTTTGTGTAGGAGCATTTTTCATCCTTAAATCAGAATTTCATGTTTCCTGTGGTTTGTGCTTAGTGGTAAAACTTGCTACTAAACCTGTCTTTAGGCCAGAAAACACATCATACTCTGTTCTGCAGCAATATCTTCCAGTGGTGTTCTTGTTTCTTGTGAATTAGCAACTCAGATAGCTTAATAGAGTCCTTAATTTTCCTTCCCATTTTTCTGGTTTTGTTTTCTTTAGGACTACTTTTTTAAAATTAATTTTATTCAGTTCAGTGTTAAGGTTTTTGATGCAGTATTCAATATACTCTTCATCTCTTGGTAACAGAGTTGTCCTGTATATATGTGTAATACATGTGCATACATATATAAATATATTTATCTCTATATATAGTTAAATATTAATTAAAGCTGAAAGAAAATGAAACAGAAATGTAACACACACCTCTCCTCTCCCCTGCAAAACTATGTGGTATTATCTAAACATGTTATTTTTACAGTTTTATAATTAAAACTTTATGATTCACCTTAGTATCTCTGGATATCAGTAATAACATCCCACAGAACTAGTTTTGATAATTTTATTCACATTTGTGTTATGGTGCTGGTATCTTCTTTAATAATAATAGGGGAATCTCTGACTCAATAAATTCAAGTTTCACTGAAATTTTATAATACAGTGTCTCTATATCAGTTACCTAATCTAATGATTTTTCTTACCTAAGAAACCACCAATTAAAACATGGGATTATACTAAAATACATCTGTATTTTACTGAAGTTTTACTGAAAGATTTTATTTCTATAACATAGTTAAACTTTATGAAAAAACCCACAAAAATCTGAACTTTATCACAATATATATAAAAGGTGACAAAAATGACCATATTTTCTGTTCTTACCGCTTATCTTTGTCATAATTCCTCTAACTACAGCTGAACTGGCCACAAGGAAAGTAGTAAATAAGAGTATAAATATGTATATACCTGGCACTCTTTGGACTTGTTGTGTCAATTGTAATGACACTGTTCCTGAATTAAAATTGAAGCATCCCCTTGTGCTACTGTAATACTATATTCCTATTTGTATTATAAGCCAATTAGTTGGTTGCTTTGCACTATGTTTGAAAAGATGGCAATATTTCTTAGTTCATCTGAGTTTTTTTAATTACATCTACTGTTTTAAAATTAGTTTTAATCATCTTAAACAATGCTGTCAGATATGGATCTGGTTCAAATTCACAGAAGTAGATAGGAAGGTTCTATAGATTTCAAAATCCTTTTGACCAGATTGCATCTGAAAATCAATCAAAATATGACTTCCAAAAGATAAAGATTTTTAGTGCATTCTCAGAACACTGCTAAAACATCTTGAAAACAATCCAAAATTCAATTAATTTTGTGTTTGATGTTGGCTTCCAATACTTTAGGCAGATAAAGAGAACTAGTACAGATAGCTTGTACTTCCACTTGTGATATTTTTGACAGTTACCATAAGTTATTTAAAATGCCACCTCAAACAGAGTGTGATGCTGGATGTTGGCTTTTTCATTTACAGGAATTATTTTCAAAATGTTATATAAAAGGGCTATTTAACTCTGATATTTGATGTAGCTGTACTATAACCTCATGCTGCTCCAACTTTTCATGTACCCTTTTTCAGATATGGTAATAAGGATTTTAAGTAATAAAAGCAACAACAAAAACAAAAAAATCACACAGAATCACAGAATACTCTGAGTGAATATTCTGGAGGAAAGGACCCACAAGGATTCAACAAGTCCAGCCGTTAAATGAATGGCCTGTACTGGGATAAAATGTGCAACCTTGGCATTATTTGCACCATATGCTGAACCAAATGCATGCATATATACATATACTCATATAAACACATATGAATACATGCATTCATACATCTGAAAATAACCAATGGTTTGTGTTTTTTATCAGAGCAATTTTTTCCCTGTACACAAAATGGACAATGTGTGATCATTCATGAAATAATATATTGCAAATTAAAAGAAACACAATGGTCTCACCATAACATGGACGTCAGCTCTGATAATGACTAATTAAAATAAGCCTGCAAATACATGAAGAAATGATGTTATAATTATTTTTTATTTTATACAAATGCTGCTTGCTCTTGGTTGTTGATATTCTTTTTTAATTTTTTGTCTGTAAAAATATTAGCATACTGACACCTTAAGTGAAATAATATATTAAAAAACCCAAAACAAACAAACAAAAAGTACCAAAAACAACACCCCCCCCAAATTACATAAAGCTAATAATAATATAACATAATGTAATATAATGTAATGTAACATACCATAATGCAGCCTAAAATAAATATAATGTAATATAAATCAATATATAATAAATATATTCTCAAGACTTTGCAGGTTGCAGGTCTGTGCAAGGAAAGGTTTTCCTTGAACTACAGCTGCTCTAAATCAAACAAAGGAGTTAAATGTTGATTTCTAGCATCAAGAACAAGAAGATTTTTAGATAAGTGTTTAAGGAGAAAAAAGTTGGAAATGGGCAATGACATGTATTTCTTTTAACAGTAAAAAAAAAAAGATTGTCACTAACAACTGTCATCATGTCTTCTTGACAATAGATTTTGATGATTGCTCCTCAAATATGGTTTTAGGATCATAGTATTGAATTTGTAATTGTCCCTACAGTGATATGAATTTGATCTTGGTCTGTTGCAGCCATGGAACTATTATATCAAAGCATCTGAAAGTTAAAGCAGTTTTGGACCAGCTTCAAGAAAACAGAAAATGCAAAGTAGTGTTAGTAGGAGTACAGTGTACTGATAATAGCTGATTGAACAGCAAACACTCCTGTTAACACATCACACTTTGTTAAACAACTTTGAATTGGCATGGGTTAGTTGATACTGAATTAGTTTTCTGTGCAATCTAGCACTGGGATCCCAGTGTCAAATTTTCAGTTTTTGAGTCATTTACTAGTGGATTACATTGAACAGTTTTACTTTTACTCAAGAAAGTTGATCTGATATTCTGTTCCATACTCAACCTCTGCATTAGCACTTTTCCATCTGCTACAGAATGACTTCTGTATATGCAAAATCATCATAGATAATCAAATACCATTTTTAGTCACTGCCACTTAACATTATTTCTACCACACACTTCACATACCTGTATTTCAAAAGTGCACTTCACATATTTCAACTAACAGTTCAAATAACATATCCAAGACTTCTAAATATTTTGGCATTTTAAATATCACAAATTTGGACCTCCTAACTCTTGAACCAAAAGTGTAAGTTAATAAACTGGTGTAATGTTTGTTCTCTATAATTATGTGTAGGAAATTTTTATTGTAACATTGACAATGGGTAGTTTTTGATGACTTGTGTTTTAAACTGGATTTTTCATACAGTATAAATTTTCAAAATTCAGCTGTTTATTCATGACTATTTCTCTAGACAAGAAGATTTATATTTTTAAATATTTATATCTCTGATGAAAATCTGCACCTGCTAATATAATTTTGTCTCTTTGACTAATCTGACTAATCTTTTTTTTGCTTCTGTAGGCACTCTTTACATCAGCTATAAACAAAGAATAGGAAACAAGCCTACGTAGAAAGATTGTAAATCTAAGTAACACGCTGTTTTTTATGTGTTTGTGACAAGCTCTATTTGACTTCAGAAAATTCAATCCTACTGAAATAAATTGGAGGGGGTTTTTTTTGATCCTAATAAGGATAAAATAATACACCCAGAAATATGGACTTGTACTTATTATCTTTTTCTGGATTGCTCTTATTGCCTTATGTTACTGACTTTTGTTTTCATACAAATAACTTGCCATAAGAAAAGCAAAAGACATAATCAAACACTCCTCCTCTCCTCTTCCTGGTCTAAATTCCCCTTGCTTTTGTCACATATACTCAGTCCCACCTTGGTGACATGTCAACAGATGGTGCAGGAGGTTGAGGGATAGCACAAAGATTTCTTTCTGATACTCCTTCCTTCTTCCTTGTTTTCCTCACCTGCTCCTTACTTCCTTCTGCTCCAGCGAGGATCATCCATGGGCTGCAATCCCCCAGGGGAGACCCTGCTCCTGCATGCAGGAATGGCACAAGGTGGCTCATATCCTCCTTCCTCACAGAATGCCCTGCAGACCTTGCTACTGAAACCCTTTATTTTATGTTCAATACAACATTGTTGGCTATTTTCAACCACTTAATAGCTGGTGCAACCCAATCACATCATTCTTTTCGGAGAAAAGGAAAACCACAAGCTATTTCTTTCTTTTATTATGGAACACTGATGCTTTGAAAACATAATTAATCAAACTTCTCATGCAAAATCTATTTGTTAGGTTGAGTTGAAAACTCTTTACATCATCTGTTTTTCTACATAAAATATTGTAGACAGTTTCTTGACATATATTTTCCCTTCACACTACAGGCTCCTGAAATCCTAGGAAAATATTTTTATATGTATCACCCTTAAACAACATGAGAAAAAAATTGCATAGAATGTTTATATGTGTGAACATACCTCTAACAAAAAATATGCTTAATATAAGAGAAGACAAAATTATTTCTATGTTCTTTGATATCTATAAATACTTGTAAGGGAGCCATGCAGAAACAGACATGCATTTTGTTTAAGGTGTGGGACTCTTAAAACCACACAAGGAAGGTGTTAGACTAATTGAGACCACTGAGAGGCATGGAGCAGTGGATTAAAATCGAGCGGCTAAAACTGTTGCTGCCCTTAGCAGTACTCCTCCATGCCCTCCTGACCAGTGTTGCCTCTCCAGAGGACGGATCCCTGATCTTTTTGTTAATAAATAGAACCAGCACGGCCTTCAGCCTCTATCTTATATTAAAATGACTCCAGTTTTGCTTAACTTCTGTATGACAGACTCAAAACTGAGGTGATGCTGGAGCTCATTTGTGAGTGTATCAAATATACTTACCTCAGGACAGCTCTGTTAGTCATTAGGATGGGAAAGATAGTGGGGGTGATAGGAGCTGCAGCTCATCTGATAATTTGTCTGGTAAGAGCCCTGAAAGGAGGAATATCGTCTTTCATAACTCTAGTTCCCTCCATCTTTCTTAATTTTTCTATTTACCATACAGTATTTCTCTTATTTTATCTGGATCTTTGTATTGGAATATTTTTGTTGTTTTTTGTGAGATGTTTAGCAGTTTCTTGTTGCTCAAAAAAGAAAATAATTGAGATGTAAAGCAATTAGAAATTAATAAGGTTTCTTTGGTGGCAGACCTGAATCTAATTCATGGTGTTAACGATGCGAAGTTATCAAGACAAGACTGAAATGTAATTCAGTATATTGTTATGAACAAATAGGGGGTTTAAGTAGAAAGAAAGTTAATACACATCTTAATTTTATATAATGGCTAGCACAAGTTGTGATCACAGTGTCCCTCTGATGCACTTTGTACTTACAAGGACATCATGCCTTTTTATCAGTTCGTCATACACAGGACACTGAGGTTAGACTGCTGGGCTGTGTATAATATTAGTAACACTCCAACATGGAACTTTGCTTTGTTAAAACACGAACAGACAGAATCACCTTGGTTCTCAAAAGAAAGTACAGACTGCATTTCTAAAATGCCGTGTAATTCCTACTCAGAGCCACTCATGAACAGTAAGGGCAATTTAATTATCTAAATAGTAATTAGGAAATTAAATGGAGTTGAAAGCTTACAATCCTTTGAGACCTGGGGCTGGCAAATATGGAAAAAAGTCAAAGGCTTCTGCCTGATCATATCTTAAGGGGTATGTGGTAACATAAAACTTCAGAAGAAAGGCTTTTTTTTCTCCCTTAAGATAATTAAGGGTGAATATTTTACTTCTACTGGGATGAAAAAAGCCTGTATGTTCCACGTAAGTATAGGAAAACTTGGAGGCTGAAGCTAGTAAATGGGACTTCAGATTTTATAATCGTAAGCAAATGCCAAAATGTTGTTCAGAAATACTTTTAACTCCAGCTCCATAAAAAAGTTACTTATCTCATGTACTGTACATTGAACCATCTAAACTTGAATAATGTTTATTTGCATAAAAGGAAGTAAGGAAGAATCCTATTTAGAAAGAACCTTAAATAGGACAGAAGACTGTAAGGCAGCCAAATTCACACTAAATGTAACTATGAAAATGTTCTGAAGATAATGGCATCACCTTCATTAGGAAGCCTTTAATTAATCTGGAATACATTGTCTGCAATATATGAAAACAGAAATATGATTTTCAAGTGTCATTAACCACAAATAATTTTAAAAAAGAAGGCTATTGTTTGTGGCAGTTATAGAATATTTCAACAACTACTAATGAAGATTATTGAACTACCTATTAAATAGTGCTTATTAGCCAACCAGTAATTTAAATACAATAGTTATTTTATAATACAATCATATATCAGTAATTTAAAACTTTTCTAATATGATTGCCACTGCAGTGTTACAAATAAAACTAATATTTGAATATGTGCTTCAACGCAATTGCACCATTAAAAAAAAAGCATCTGTGTGTGATGCCTTTTGAGAAAGGTCATCTATTTCCATTGCCAAAATTTTGAGTGCTGAGACAAAGGTGATCACAGCATGTAACTTAAAGCTCATGTATCTTAATTAATGAAATAAAAATGAGCCACTAGGTGCATCCTCTACACCAAGGACTATTTAAAGGTCTCAGTCATTTTCAGGACAAGCCAGTGTTCCTGAATGCTGAGTGGGAATCACTGAAACTAGCACCAGGAAATATTAAGTTTTTCGCATTGTGCGTTTTGGAGCCTTCACTGGGTTTCTGACAGCTGATTTTGGATAGAGGAACATAAATGTTTAGGATTCATGATTCCTAAGGGATGCAGAACAAAGAAGCAGTAGCTGAAGTGACATCAGCTTTTTGGTATTTAAGTCTAGTAACAAAACACACACCTAAGCACAGGTGAGAAAATTTTAATTTCTTCTCCACTTCTATATCTCTTATATCTCAAACAGGTAAATTATAAATGTTAAACAGTAGCAGACCTATTTTCTAATATCACTCTAAAAGCTAGATTTGACAGTGCAGAACCCAATCCTATCAAATAGACCCTGTAGTGCATGCATATGGCAAAGCTGTGGTGGCAGGACTGGAGGTAGGTGCTTAGGTCTCTAAGAAGAAGTCAGGGGCTGCACCATGCTTGTTCCTATCTATTCCAACCAGCTTTGTAATGGATCCCCCACAGGATACATCTGAGTCTGTCAGTGAAGCTGCTGGTTCTTCTGGAAATCATATTTAAGAAAGAGCAATATTCCACATAGGCAGTGAGCAGTGGAAAAAAAAAAAAAAGGAAAAATTTTAACACCCCCCCAAAAAAACAACAACAACCAACCAAACAAACAAGGAAAAACCTAATCAAACAAACAAAAAAAAAACCAGCAACAAAAACATTTAAAAAGCCAAGGTGTGAGAAACAATCCCTGTAAGCAGCAACATCACAGTATAAGGGAGAGGAGGGGGTGCTTCAGGTGTTGGAGCAGAGATTCCCCTACAACTTGTGGAGACAAGCACTCCAGAGCAGACACTGCAGTCCACAGAGAAGAAGACCATGGACCACCCATACTGGAACAGATCAGGAGTGTGAGAAGGAAGAAGTGGCAGAAAGAAACTTTTATGACCAGTCCATGAGCCCCCAGTCCCTCTTCCCTGCTGTGCAGCTTAGTCTGGGGAGAAAGGAAAGGCATTGGGAGTGAAGGAATGATGTTAATTGGTAAGTTATTTCCTGGTTTTGATCTAGATCCTTCTAGGCTGTCTTTAGCAAGAAATAATAGAAAATATAATATATGGACATATTATACATAGCATTTCCACTTAATTTGAGCTACTTAAATGGTCACTGACGTAAATAGAAAGGCCCTGATCAATTTCATGAGATCAATTCTATGGCTGAGCAGTTGTCTCCTGAAAGATCAGCTTTGATTGAAACATAAGATTTGCCTACTCTTACTCTAGAAAAGAAAAGCAGTTGAGTTTAAGATCCATGTTGTAAAACTGCCATTCCACTAAAAATTGTAAATTTCAAATCATCAGAAATACAACTGTGAAAACAAGAGTAATAAAACACTTTGCATTAGAATAAACAACACTTTTATATATGGAAAAGGAATATATTATTCCTTTCTTTTAATCTGTCTCTATATGGATAGGATTCATGGTTAAAATTTTCACAGCTTCTTTATGTCCCAGTTTTATAAACCTACCATTCTGCTCATTTATTACAACAGAGGAATTAGATATGTACAAAGTAGGTGTAACTGGTGAGAGTTTTTACATTATTCATAGAGACACTCAAGCACCCTAATATCTTAAACTGGCAGTATTGATTAAACAATACATTGAACTTTGGCCTAGTATAGTTTTGAAAGGTTAAGCCTTCAGATCACAAGCTCCAATAAATTTTACATAATATAAATTAAGATATCATAAAACATGTACAAACCTATGAAAAATCCATATTTTGAGAGTACTA
>VZRX01019720.1:179997-193000 GCA_013398075.1 Notiomystis cincta
AAAAGGAAAAATTTTAACACCCCCCCAAAAAAACAACAACAACCAACCAAACAAACAAGGAAAAACCTAATCAAACAAACAAAAAAAAAACCAGCAACAAAAACATTTAAAAAGCCAAGGTGTGAGAAACAATCCCTGTAAGCAGCAACATCACAGTATAAGGGAGAGGAGGGGGTGCTTCAGGTGTTGGAGCAGAGATTCCCCTACAACTTGTGGAGACAAGCACTCCAGAGCAGACACTGCAGTCCACAGAGAAGAAGACCATGGACCACCCATACTGGAACAGATCAGGAGTGTGAGAAGGAAGAAGTGGCAGAAAGAAACTTTTATGACCAGTCCATGAGCCCCCAGTCCCTCTTCCCTGCTGTGCAGCTTAGTCTGGGGAGAAAGGAAAGGCATTGGGAGTGAAGGAATGATGTTAATTGGTAAGTTATTTCCTGGTTTTGATCTAGATCCTTCTAGGCTGTCTTTAGCAAGAAATAATAGAAAATATAATATATGGACATATTATACATAGCATTTCCACTTAATTTGAGCTACTTAAATGGTCACTGACGTAAATAGAAAGGCCCTGATCAATTTCATGAGATCAATTCTATGGCTGAGCAGTTGTCTCCTGAAAGATCAGCTTTGATTGAAACATAAGATTTGCCTACTCTTACTCTAGAAAAGAAAAGCAGTTGAGTTTAAGATCCATGTTGTAAAACTGCCATTCCACTAAAAATTGTAAATTTCAAATCATCAGAAATACAACTGTGAAAACAAGAGTAATAAAACACTTTGCATTAGAATAAACAACACTTTTATATATGGAAAAGGAATATATTATTCCTTTCTTTTAATCTGTCTCTATATGGATAGGATTCATGGTTAAAATTTTCACAGCTTCTTTATGTCCCAGTTTTATAAACCTACCATTCTGCTCATTTATTACAACAGAGGAATTAGATATGTACAAAGTAGGTGTAACTGGTGAGAGTTTTTACATTATTCATAGAGACACTCAAGCACCCTAATATCTTAAACTGGCAGTATTGATTAAACAATACATTGAACTTTGGCCTAGTATAGTTTTGAAAGGTTAAGCCTTCAGATCACAAGCTCCAATAAATTTTACATAATATAAATTAAGATATCATAAAACATGTACAAACCTATGAAAAATCCATATTTTGAGAGTACTATAAGTAGTTCTTAATCAAAGAATTATTTAATTGGTGTTATGCAAGGGTTTGCATTTGGAGAAATGCACAAGGAGGACCTTGTTTCATTCAGTACCTAAATGGTGAAATAAAGAGTAGGATTATCAAGATTGCAGATGACAGCAGTCTAGGGAGGAGAACAAACAATAGCTATCCTCAAAGCCTCTCTCAATGATTTTTAAGCAGCCTTGGCCTGGAAAGGTCCCAGTTGGCTGGAAGGTGATGAATATTGTCCCAGTTTTCAAGAAGGGCAAGAAGGAGGACCCCAGAAACTACAGGCCTGCCAGTCTCAGTACTTGGTAAAGTTATGGAGAAGAATTTTAGAGGGGGTATTGAAAAACACCTGAAAGACACAGTCACTGACTTCAGCCAGCATAGCTTCATGAGCCTTACTAAAATCCAAAAAACTGCATCCACTGCTTTCTCTTCATCCACTAGTCAGGTGGTCTTACCACAGAAGGATATCAAGTTAGTTAATAGGGCTTATCCTTTGTGAACCCATGTTGATGGCCGTGGTGGTTCCATTGTTCTTTAAATGTCTTTCAATGGTACTCAGTACAATCTTCTCCATAATTTGTCCAGGAACTGAGATTAGAGGTCTGTAGTTCCCTGTGCCCTTTTTGTAGATGGAAATAACACTGACTAGCTTTCAGTCAGCAGGAACCTGCACAGACTCTCAAGACCTTTGGTAAGTGATCAATATGGGTCCTGCTCTGTGAAAAAAGCAGAAAGAACTTTGAAGGTTCAAAATATTCCCAAAAAATGAGATAAAAAACGAGATTAAATGTTGCTGCCAAAAAATTGATATATTTTTATTAATTACTAAAAGAGGCAAAGAGAAAGAAAGAAGTGGAGAAAAGTTAGAAAAAGCTAAGGTTACTTTAAAAAGCATAGGATAGGTCACCACCACACCATGCTACCTTTGCTGATGCTCAGACAAGGGGAGGGAGCGAAGCTGGGTTTGTCTTTTTTAATCCCTGCCATTTGGAAGCATCCTACCTGCCTTCTCCATCACGGGAGCAGTGTAGCTGGAATGTGGCAGCCCGTGCTCCGGAGTGCAGGCACAGCGGGGCCCCAGGGCTGCGGCCGAACCTCGGTCCGCTCGCGGTGCTCTCGCCACGGGCGCAGGAGCAGGGTCGGGGTTCCACAGCTCACTTGAGGTTTCGGTCCAGGGCTGCAGGATCGGGGGGCTCTCCCCAAGCGGGAGGTGTCGGCTCCAGGAGGCCTCAGGGTGTCTCACAGCTGGCCTTGGTGGTGGCAGGGAAAAGGCAAAGGCCAGGGATTCTGCCCTTCACTTTCCCCTCCACACTTTGCACCTGTTTCACTTTCCTTTTTATAGGCCTCGAGCCAGGCTACTCATGGTCCATCCCACAGAAAGTTTTCAAGTGTTCAGGTGTTCAAGAGTGATTATGATAAGCAAACATAAAATGAAGCACTTTTTGAAGCCTTTCTCTTATTATCAGTCTGTTCTAACTCTAACTGAGCTTTGGCCTTTCATGTCTTCTCCCTGCATATAAGAACCATGATACTGTAATCTTCCTGCAAAGCCTGATCTCTCTTCTAGAAATCATACAATTTCTTTTTCCTCTTGAGCTCCACAGGGAGTTCCTTGTTTAGCTCAGCCAGTCTTCTATTCTGCTTGCTGGATTGATGACACAGTGACATTACCTTTTCTCTAATTTCTGAAAATAGAGCTAAATGCTATCAATCAAACCTATGCCATTCATACTGTGCAACACCATTGTTGAAGAAGTGTTGGGAATGAGTCAACAAAAAGCTCCTGATGGTTTATTGTTCACGTAAAGAGCACTAAAATTATTTTTGTGTTCTATTAGTCACTGGTAAGAAATCAATAGATACCTTATTCCAAGTTCAAGACAGACACAATATTTCAGGATCAGTAAAAAAACCCCATGGGTGTCATTTAAAAGAGTTGGAGGTAAGGAAACCAGAGAGGTGATATGGTGAGGCATTTCTTAGGTTTACTGCTTCCCTGAGTGTAAGTTATAGGCATTATAATCAAAGAGTCTGGAGGTAGAAGTAGCAATTAAAACTTTTTTTAGCTTTTTTTTTTCCCCTCATAGTTTTCAGTGAACAAATCTGTGAAAAATATTAAACCTTCTTTGGTTTGGTCACAGAAGATAATGTGTGTACTACTCTGCAAGCAGAATAGAACATCACAAAATAATAGGTCACACAATTAAATCATTAAATTGTAAGTTCCTGAGAGACAAGGAGGGAATGTTGTGCCAAATTTTGTCTCAATGTATTATAATCATCTAAAAGTCCAAGTTAAAAAATGATTAACTGATTCACCCTCCAGGCACAGCAGATGGAAACATTCCGATTCTGATTTGTTGCCTAGAAGACAGCTGATGACTTTGTTAAGTTTTCTCGACTAATTTCTTTTTTTTTAATACACACTGCCATGATCAACTTTTGAAGTATCATTTGTTCTATTCTGAAAGCTTTTTTGATTGCTGAAAAGAATCAAAGAATCTTTTTTCTTTAGCAGTATGCTAATTGAGGTTGACAGACACAGCTGTGGTTCCTCTTACACTTACGAACACCATAGCTTAACTATATTTATACTTACACAGAAGTATAGAAATATTTATCATTATGTCTGACACACTAGACTTTGTTTCAAAAAGTGATAGAACATTTAAGCTCAGATTCCAAATGAGCACTTCACTTACCAAACTGCCTTCTGTCTAGTGTTTTTTGTTGACCAAGTGTGTGTGAAGGCTCAAACTAGAAATGTAACTTTACTGAATCTTGGTTTCAGGTTTTTTATTGTGTGTTTGTTTTTTTTTTTTTTTTTTTTTTTTTTTTTTTTTGTTTTTTTTTTTTTGTTTTGTTTTGTTTTGTTTTGTTTTGTTTTGTTTTAATCTCATTTTTTCTATCAGGAAAAAGAGAAGATAAAACCCCAATCAATTAATAAAACACAAAAACCTAAACCCAGTTTCTTTGCCTCAATTATACCAATAACCTATTTGGACTAATGCATTCTTCCCAAATAAAAGTTTTTATAATTTAACTTTTATCTAACTTCCTGTCAAAATCTCTTCTCTATCCTACAGGCACATGCCCAGGTTAGTTATTCCTGTCATAAGCTCAGTGTCCTCAGAAAAGCCAGGGTAACTCTACATTCCTCCCTGTTATCCATTTTAGAATATTGCTAGCATCTGCTTCTTTGGAAAAGTATATGGATTTTGATAGCATTTAGCTCTATTTTCAGGTTATAAATGTGCTGGCATGTCTGTCATCATTCAGTGAGCAGTGACTGTTGGCAACAATAAATGGAGGAGAGACAGTACAATATAATTGTGATAAAAAAGACTGAAGAGGAATTAATGGCACCTAAAGCTTCAAATTAAATGGCTCAAAATGAGGTATTAACATAAAATGCTGCCTCTGCTAATTTCTCAGAACAAGCTGCAGTTGCAGCTGTTTCTAACTGACAGGTGGAAATGATATCACATCTTTGTGGGAAGACTGCCTGTTGTACAGTCATGATGGTATGTATCAGGAAAAATGGTCCTGGGTCTCTCAGGTCCAAAACTAGGTTCTAAGTGTTCAAATTGTTAGTCTGAATGTCAAAAATCTGGTGAAGACAGGAACAAATGAGTGTAGACTGGGGGTGGGGGAAAGTAGAATCTACTCAGCCCAATTCAGAACTTTTTTTTTCAGTATGAAAAACATATAATTCCAGGGCTGACTGAGCATAAGACATATAAGTGTTTTTGTGGAAGGATCAAGGACAGGGAAAATTAAGATGTTCAGTGAAAGTCAAAATAATTTTCTCATATAGAATCAGGCAACTGATGTTACATTCAAAATCTTATGTGCAAAAAGGAATATGTTGTGTATATGGAGTGAAGAACTTGCTCCAAAATTAAACTCTTCAAATCTAATAAAAATACAATAGTTTATCAGTTACAACAATACTAATACTCATAGCCTAAATTAATACAGAAAAGCCACATAAGTAAAATTTTTATACATTACATTACCACTAACAGCCCTTTCTCTGTGGTGTTATGCTCACCTCCCCAGTGTTTCTCTCCATCTTCTTCAAGTAGATTGGAAATGGAGGGTTTTATGACAAATCAAAATGTGTTCCTTCTTGTCACTGGTTTCCCAGTTACTCATGCTTTTTATTTGTGATCTCAGCAGTGGGTTTGTGTGGTGCTCAAGGTTAAACTTTCTGGTAATGACCAGTGATGGATGACAGTGATATGTGTTTATAGTTTGAGATCTTTGTGCACTCTTCCACAGCATATTTGTTATAAGATCACATCTACACTCTTCTATAGCACATTTTATTCTGAGATCACAGACAGTTCAATCCAGTCAGAACAATTACTTGTTTTTTCTGCAAGGTAAAACTAAACTAAAATATATTTTGCAGCTGGCTGAGAGTTAAAACTAATTAAAATCATCTGAGGACAAGACAAGCTAAAAGAAGTCCTGAAACCTGTGCTGTCAGGTCAATATAAAGCCTATGAATTTGATGGGGCTGCACAGGCAATTGTGGTAACTTATGCTGGAAGTAACTTGATATACTCAAAAACATGGAGCAAAATTATGTTTTCCAGGCTTGAAGCATGAGATCTGTAGAATTTGCCTGTATTTCATGAGTATGACAAAAAAGTGTCCAATGTGAAATGTTTTGATCACAGATTTAGGCTAGTAGGATCAAAATAATTAATGAAATTAATTTCAGAATGTAACCTGAATCCAACCTGTTGCTCAAAATGGGGTCAGATATGAGGTCAGACAAGGCCAGTCGGGATTTTATCCAGTTTGGAATACAATATACAGAAATGAGATATATAAAATCATACAGCCCTCAGGGTAGAAGGTACCTAAAATATTTGCAATGACTTACCCTTTGAAAGTGTCTGTCTTTCATAATTATAGGAGAACCATAGGTGTTAACTGAGTCTAAGTTCCTGACCTCCTCACACCTTAAGATGAGCACCAACATCTGCAGATCCATTATTTTTCTCTTCTCATTTAGCATTTTATTTTTTGTCTTCTGAAAAAGAATTTGTTAAATCAATGTTTCCCCAAAGCAATTTTTCCCATTCTCACCTATACCACAAAAGTAAAAATCCTCTTGGCATGCTCCTACATGCTCCATATGCATCAAGCTCATCATTCAATTGCTGTACAATTGGCTTATTCATTCACTTCTAATTTTTGATCAGAATACAATCACCCCCTCCATCCCTGGACATCACCACACCGTTTAATCTCAAGATTTGCCTTTATTTTTCCTTATTTAGGATGTATTTGGAATTATAACTAAAACCAAATTTAAAAGATACTGTTCATCTTTAGCATGGAAAAAATCCAAAAGTAAGTTGAATTTCTCTCAAGTAAACCTTCCCAGAAAATCTTGAAGAAATGGCACCAAGCCTCTCCGGCATGCATCAGATTTCCTTCCATTGGGAGGATTATATCTCTGATGTTCTTAAATGACAAAGAGCTTGCAGAACAGAAGCTCTGTAATTTTCTTTTTTTTCTTTTTTTCTAGTCTTGAATAATAAGTTTATTTACCACTTAAATCCAAAACCAGAAAAGAATTTTTATTTTTAAAATGGAAGTTGAAGTGGTAAGAGCAATAGTAAGAGTATTAGCACACAGTAGTTTACTTGTGCACATTTAGTATCAACTGTGAGAAGCACAAAACTCAGATTTTTTAAACAATTTTCTAGAGTAATAGACAACTCATCTTGACTGACTAAAAAGTACTCAGCACTATCCACAGTGTACTTATTGAAAAGCATTATCGAAAATTGAAGACTTAGTTTCACTGCTGTTCCGCAAGAGACAAAATGACATTTAATGATTTCTCACGCTCCTGTGAAATATAACTTGACTATTGATTATTCTGGGGCAAGCAGGTTTCTTCAGAATAGGTCATGGTTCAGTAGTGTATTGGATAAATAGGAGAACAGATTTAAACAATAATGATTTGCTTATTTCTACAGTATTCTCTGCTTAATCAAGGTGATTTTGTAATTTTTAGTTTTCCTGAATAAGTTGTTGAGACAAGGAAGAACACACATAGTAACTACACACAGATTATTCCCAAAATGAATCCCATGGCCTACATAACTTAGATATGCATGATGGTTTGACCCTGAGCTAAACACCCAGCCTGCCTTTCATTCATCCACTCACCCACTCGCCCATTCCCCCCAACATGGGAAAGGGAAGAAAAATAGAAAGAATGAGAACAGACTCATTACATCAAGGTAATGCCAGTTTAATGACACAAAAAGAAAAAAATAAAACCTGCAAGCAGTGGTAAAATATGGAATTAATTTACTACTTTCCATAAGACAGATGCTTACCCATTTCAAGGAAAGCAGGCCTTTAGTATGTGTTACATGGGAAGACAAACACCATTGCAAACACACGAATTCCGCCCCCTTCTTCCTTCATTCCACCAGCTATTCCTGCTTAACACGATGTGATACAGCATCGACTATCCCTTTGGTCAGCTCAGGTCAGCTGTGCTGGCTGTGTCCCATCTCAGACTCTTGCTGACATCCAGTCAACTCACTTTGTGGGGATGGAGTGGGTGGGGAGGGAGACAGAGGAACTCTTGATGATGTGCAACTACTGTTAAGCAGGAACCAAAACTATGGTGTACTATCAGACTTTAATTGGGGATATTACTTGCATTTATTACTAAAAGAATCAAAGCAGGATAATGAGAAGTAAAATAAATCTTAAAAACACCTTTTGTCCATCTCTCCCTACTTCCTGAGCAATACTTCCTCCCCTAGTGGCTCAGGAAAACAGGGAATGGGGGTTACGATCAGGTGATCATCTGCTCAGGGAGTGGAGTCCTTCTGCTGCACCATGGTATCTGTCCCGTGGGAGACAGTTCTCCAACATCTGCTCCTCTATGTGTCCATCACACAGGCAACAGCTCTCCGTGAACTGCTGCAACATGGGTCACTCTTCCACAGGATGCAGTTCTTCAGGCACAGCCTGCTCCAGTGTGGAGCCCCCATGGAGGCACAAGTCCTACCAGGAAACCTGCTCCATCATGGGCTCCTCTCTCCACAGGTCTGCAACAGCAGGTTTTTTCCAACATTTCTGATTGGCCCAGCCTTGGCCAGAAGAATACCTGTGTTAGATCTGACTGGCATTGGCTCTGCTGGACATGGATGAAACTTCTGGCAGCTTCTCACAGAAGACACCTCTGTAGCCCTCCTGCTACCAAAGCCTGGCTACACAAACTCAATACACATGGCATCATGTAGATTGCTATTAGGAGAGTTAAATTAATAACTTTATCCCAGTCAGAACCAGAAGAGTATGTTTACAGAGTACAATCAGTTAGAGACTGGAATGCTTAGGCATTTTTCCTTTACATCTGCTTTCAGAACACTCGTTTTCTACTCAAATTAATTGTTCTAAGTCTATGTTAAAAACACCAGAAATTTCTTCTCATCCTGTAGACACATGGAAACCATCATTAGGTAATGAGAACGTCTATAACTTTATTCATCAAGTATTCTTAAGGCTATGCTCTTTGCAGCCTTAAAGCACATAATAATGTTGAAGTCTGAAGAAAAAAAAGTCATATAATACAGTTGCAAGAAGGTTCATACAAACAGCTCCAATTTTTTTTTCCAGTATGTTATTGACTTGACCATTACAAAGGCACAATATTATTTACATGGTCTTTCTGCCACTTGCAATCCTGCATACCCTGCTTAAATAGCAATAGGGGAGAGAAACAGCACATGAACTATTTAAAAAATAATTTGTTATTTGGTATTAATAGAGATTTCTGTGTATATAGTGACAGCTGTCTAAACATTTGTACATCTGAAATACCTATTGCACTAGTAGAAAACACTTTCAAGGTGTAAACTGAATTTAGTCCATAATGATCATTGCATTTCATCTCTTATCAAGACATATAACAAGCGTGGTATTTATGTATTGCATTTTATTTACATCTCAAATGGAATCAAAACTACATAACTTCTTTTATAAACTTATCTATCCATTCAGATAATCCTCATGCTAAAAGTTGCAAAATATGAAAGTTGTATGCTGGACTATGTAGTTTCTCAAAAGCAGTGAACTGCTTTCTATTAATTTCAAAATACAACTGTATAGAAGTAATTCTAGCCTTCAACTATAAAGAATTGTTTGGGAACATAACTTGTATGTTCATTGCAATGACAGGCGTGATGCTTTCTTGTACTGGGATCTAATCCTTCTATGGCATATCTAAGATGGTCAGCATCTTACAGAACTGAAATCTTGTCATCAATGGGTGTCTTGGCTCAGTAATAATGTCAGGATGATATAATTAAGATTTTGTGGCTAAAATTACTTGAAACCAAAGTATATTAACCAAATAATTATTTTCTTTAACTTCTGGTAAAGCTTCAAAACAAAAGTTCAGATTAAATTTTGATTCAAAAGACTAACACCATCTTGGATGTGAATTAGGGCATCAGACCTCAGAATAAAAAATAAGGTTTAATTCAAGGTACATTTTAAAAATGTTATGGTTTAAACTATTTGATAGTGAAATTTTAGTTTGACTTCCTGCCAGAGAGAATTGTTAACAACCTTTAAACTTTTAAAAGATTTTCCCTGGCTGTATATGAAGAATAAGGAGGTGCAGTGTCCCTGGACTAGTCTTTGTGATTTATTCAAGCCTGCACCCTAAGATGAGCAGTAAAATCAGCATTTCCAAGGCTGAGGTTATGAACATAAGTGTGGTGCCAAGAAGCAAGATGTGGAGGGACCAGTTTTGGGGCAGTGTCATGCTCCCCTTAGCATGCCTTTTGTAGTACGGTGCAATGTCCCTGGAGCTCTAAGCTTTATGGTTTTTTCAAGCCTAACCCTAAGGTGAGCAGTAAAATCAGCATTTTCCAAGGCTGAGGTTACCAGCACAAGTATGGTGCCAAGGAGCAAGATATGGTAGGAGCAATGCTGGGGCAGTGCTGTGCTCCCTTTGGCATGTCTTTCAAAATTTCAGCATCCCTGGAGCTCTAGGCATTGTGATTTTTTAAACCCTAACCCTAAGCATAACCCTTCCCCAAGCAAAGGAGTAAATCTGTCTTTTGCTGACACTGAGGCTCCTAATCGATGCCTGATGACAAGGAGCAAGGTGTGGAGGGAGCAGTGTTGGGGAGTGCTGTGCCCTTGGCATGCCTTTTGTACTTTCAGGCTCCCTGGAGCTCTAGGTATTGTGAATTTTTCAAGCCTAACCCTAAGCATAACCCTAACCCTAAGTGGAGCAGTAAAATCAGCCATTTTCTAAGCCTGTGGTTCCCAGCCTGTGGGTAATGCCAAGGAGCAAGTTGTGGAGGGAGCAATGCTGGGGCAGTGCCATTGTCCCCTTGGCATGCCTTCTGTAGTCGCAGTGTGCCTGGAGCTCTGGGAATTGGGAATTAGCATGCTGGGACTGAAATCTTAGTTAAGTGATAAAAAGTACTGATTGTACTGGATCCACCTGGACCTAAACTCCCCTCAGAAAGGAGTTTAGAATAATGCAAGGACATGCTTTTTGATCCTCATGAGTCAATGAGAGGGTCTCCCTGACAGCTTTGTCTGACCCTGTCATCTATGCTGCAAATAAGCAAGTGTACTTTGCCATCAAATCTTGCTAAAACATTATTGCACTTACTATGGAACTTGGTTAAATCTCTGCTTTATGTAAATAAACATATTGTCCAAAGGGTGGTGAGGAATAGAGTCAAATCCAGAGGGAGACCAATCACAACTAGTGTTCCCCAGGTCTCAGTATTGGTGGCCATTCTGTTGAATATCTTTATCAACAACCTGGATGATGGGTTTAAGTGCATCCTGAGTCAGTTCACAGATGACACCAAGTCAGACAGAGTGTTGATCTGCTGGAGGCCATAAAAGCTCTTCACAGAGGTCTGAACAGGCTGGACTGGTGAGCTGAGGCCAGTTATATAAGGTTCTACACAACCAAGTGTTGGGTCCTGCACTTGGGTCACAACAACCCCTTGCAACAATACAGATTTGGGGCTCAGTGGCTGGAAATATACCCAGTGAAAAAGGGCCTGGCTGACAGCTGGCACCGGAGCCAGCATGTGCCCAGGTGACTGAGAATGTCCATGACATCCTGGTTTCTGTCAGGAACAATGTGGCCAGCAGGACCAGGCAGTGATTGTTCCCCTGTACCCAGAACTGGCGAGACCACACCTCAAATTGTGTGTCCAGTTTTGGGTCCCTCACTACAAGAAAGGCTTCAAGGTGCTGGAGTGTGTCCAGAAAAGGGCAGCAGAGCTGGTGAAGAGGTTGGAGTACAAGTTTTTATTAAGAGCAGCTGAGGGAGCTGGGGTTGTTTAGCCTGGAGAAAAGAAGACTTGGGAGACCTGATCGCTCTTTACAACTGCCTGAAAAGAAGTTGTAAAGCTGGGGTTTGGTTTCTTCTCCTTAGTAACAAGTGACAGGAGAAGGAGAAATGGCCTCCAGTTGCATGGAGAGGTTTAGATTAAATATTAGTGAATTTTTCTTCAGCACGAGAGTTTTCAAGTATTGGAACATGCTGCCCAGCAAAGTGGTTGAATCATCATCCCTAAAAGTATTCAAAAAACTTATGGACATGGCATTTGGAGACATGGTTTAGTGGTGGACCTGGAACTGTCAGGTGTGTGGTTGGACTTCATCTTAAAAATATTTTCCAGCCTAAACGTTTCTATGATTCTATGATTCCCAGAGAAAACTCAAAAAAGAAAGTCAATTATTTATAGTGTTAAAAACAAGAATAATTTTAAATGCAGATAAAATTCAACTAGTGATATTTCTTCTTAAATTATAAGTTTGATTGATAAAAGTAGAATATAAATGTAATGCAGTGGGATGCGTATTAAGGATTTGACAAGAAATTGATTATCATACTAGATGTGAGATAAATTAGCTGCATACAGTGTAAAAAATTACAAAACCAAATATGAGTAATTTCTTTGATCTTGAACATAACCAATAAAGAAATCTTACAAATTCATGGGAAAATTCATAGTGGAATTCTTCTGGAATAAATGTGATACTGAAATGCTATTTAAAATTTTCACTAGTGTTATCGAATTTTCATCAGTACACTAATATGATTCATTTATGATAAACTGCAGCTATGTCAGGAAACTTATATTGAATGATAAATGACCCCCTTAAAACTAACAGTTCAAAGTAAATGGAATAAATGCCTACTAAGAGATTATAAATTAGAAAGGGCTCTACTCAGTTGTGCCAAGCAATAGGCAATGGGCACAAACCAATGTACAGGAATTTCCACCTACATTTGAGGAAGAACTTTATTGTGAGGGTGACTGAGCACTGGCACAGGTTTCCCAGAGAGGTTCTAGATTCTCCTTCTCTGAAGCTGTTCAGTCCTGGACCTAATACTCAGTTATGTGCTTTAGGGAACCCTGCTTGATCAAGAAGATTGCACTAAGTGACCCTCCAGCTGTGCCTTCCAATCTTACCCATTTTGTGATTCTATGGTTCTGTGATTGTCTCTTTCTTGTATTCTAAGGTTGAGAACTAGATGGAGACCTCCATTTCTGTGATCTCAAAGATGTTTAGCACAGGGGAATATTTGCTCCACTCAGCTTCCTGGCTAGGATCTTATTAATGCTTTTAGCAGCATACACTGCTGGTTTATGCCCACCTTTTCACAAACCAAAGAAAATAAGGAGAAAAATTACATTAATAAAACTTAGATTTCATTTCCTAAGCACATAAACCACACACAAAATACAAACAAAAAAAAAAAA
>VZRX01019721.1:1950-36995 GCA_013398075.1 Notiomystis cincta
GGAAAGAATTCCCCTCTCAGCGAGATATTAACGAGACACGAACCTCTGTGGCCACGGCAGGAGAAACAGCCTGGGCTGAAACTGCAGTGATGAGCGAGCTCCTCCAGAGAGGGAGGGGCCGCACTCACATGTCCCACTGACCTCCTTAAGTACCGGAAAATTAGCATTTCTAAAGAGGAAAACATTTCTCTAAAAAACGTCGACAAGCTCCAAAGTCATGATCTTGACATCAAAAATTCTGGCTGTGTTTGTGTTAGTCAAAACCTAAGCAGATGTTGCTTTCTGTATCAGGGCCAAGGATTATATTTTTCAGTATATTCCCAGGCAGACACTCGTCAGAGGCAGTTAACAACTGTTAAGCAGAAGTGGAACTTCTTAATCAGATATTGGACAAATAGAAAATCTGTTGGGAATGAGATGTTGGACCATGTATTTATTTGCAGTACATTTTTGAAGTAAATTGTTATATGAATATAAAATTTGCTTAAAATCTATTTAAAATAAATAGAGCTAGCAAGATGCAGAAAAATCCAATCAGTTTAAAACTACAAAATTTAGCTGTTTCATTAACTTTTCTGGGTCACTCTGGAAATCCTGAGCCTCCCTTGTAATAAAATGAAAATAAATGCACTATCAGCAATTGTATCTGTGTTAATTAAAATATTAGACAAAGATTGTGTAATTGTGATGACACAATTACAATGAATGAATTCTATCAATGAAATCATTCTATCTGCCTAAAATCTAGACAAGTCCATTTTATGGAAATGAATCAAAACAAAAATTAAGGAGGTTAGTAATTCTCATGGATTATTATGCTGCGATTCTTTCAGAGATTTAAATAAATGATGAAGAAAAACAAAAAAAAAAATTGGCCCTGCTTGGAACCACAAACATATACAGCAGTTTTGATTTTTCATACACCCAGTAAATGGGGGTGATAATGTAGATATCCACTTCAGTAACACCTAAACTATCCATGGTCTGAATACAGTATAAATATATTTGTGCAGTACGTACTTTACTGTGATTATGAATCTGCAAGTACATAGCCTATAGCCTGAAGCATATAAATTTGCATAGTGCTGTTCCAGGCTGCACAAGAAAAGAGGCAAATTTATCTCCTGAGCTGATCTCTACCTAATAATGTGCGTTTCAAGCCACAGCCATGTTCATAGTTACTGTTCTCTCTCCCAGAAAGACCTTTTCTGCTTTTCCAGAAAGCTGAGCTGGTCTGTGCAGCCCTGTACATTATGCATCTCATTTCTTGCTCCAGCATGAGGTATGGAACTGCTTTATGACCTCAGGATGCCCCATGTAAATTGTACAGGAGGTATACAGCCATTTAAAACTGAATTAAGTCTCAGCAGTGAACCCAGAATCAAGAGTTCTCATTCTTAGACAGTCACATGGATCCAAATAATGGAATCATATATACGGAGAGACTGCATGGCTGGATTTCTGGTGATGTGGAACAAACTTCGGTTCTCTCTAAAGTCACATTCCAAGGAAAGTTTTCAAATTAACTTTTGCTAGAATTAGCACAGACATTTAATCTTACCTAACAATATCTTACAAAACTTCAAGATGATCTATGCAATCTTAATTTTTTCCTTGTGTGTATTAGGGCACAGTTTTCAATTATATCTTCCCACTTCATTTTTTTCCTTGGGAGTCTTGGCTCATTCAGTAAAAAACTTTGGAATCTGTAAAAGCTTTTTCTAGTATTATAAAACATGGAAAGGAACTATGACAGAAGAAAATGGGTTGTGTATGATCTTTGCCATCTACAATAATAATTCTGAAAATTGTATTCACTCAGTTAGAACAGGATCCTGTTCTATAGGCATTATTGCCATTCAGAATTAGAAATGACAACATAAAATTTGTGTTCTTTATAAAAGCAAGGCCAGACCAAGCAGAAATATCTTAGTACCTTAAACTTACTATTAATGTAAATAAATAAATATTACTTGTATTTACTTTTAATGGAAGTAAAATCTCCATCTTACTTCCATTTAACATACATGTAAGGTGGATCTTAGTAAAGTTCACAGGTCTGCTGCTCATTGTACTAGAATCAATTTTTCTAAAAGGCATTTCTACCTGCAGAGACAGAACATATATTGTTGCAAGTTATGGAATTAACTCAGGTATACTGAATTGCCAAAGAACTTTTGAAATACTATCAGAAAAATAATACTTTCAATCTCTAGAAAAGTGACAGGATACAAAAAAATCTGCCACAATAAGCAGCCATCTTTTAAAAGACAATTAATCCTCCATGGATTCCATTGTGGAAAAAGAGAGATTGATATATTATTCTGTATACTGAAAAGGAAATAATGAGTCTTGCAGTGGTGTCTCAGCGGCTTTCAAATCCTTAAGGGTGAGAAGGGATAAACAGTATATTCTTATGTCTGAGTAGCAGGCAAAACATATGACATAAAAAGCCTCTGGAGCTGAAAATGATCCCCCAGAGAAAGAATTCATAGGGGAGATTTGGTAGTGTAATAATAAAAGACACTGGGGGAAAATAGAGGCCTTTTTGTTGTTTCATAAAAGCAGAATGAATCTCCTTCTCTTCCACAGTGCAAGTGAGCCTTTAACTCTGGAGAGGTGTGACGAGAAATCTGCCACACCTTGGCACAGCACTGGGATGCTCTGGCTCTACCCCTGGCTGTTCTCTGACAGTGCTACAAAGCCACCTTTCTTTCTCCCAGAGAAGTCTGTAGCAGCCACCTGACTGTGCCAGTCTGAATCTGTGCAGGGAGAGAAAGCCAGAGCACAGTCTCTGCAGTCTCAGTGTGCTTCTCCACTTGGAAATGGTGGGTGGTGCAACCCTCCAGTGGTCAGCTACTTGGTACACCTCTGCAACAACTGAACCAAAATCCCAACTCTGTGCCATTTATAACTGAACCACAAGGCACTGCATTTTCTCCACTGCCTCTGTGTATTTCATGGTCACTACCAAAATAGACCAAACTGGCCTTTGGCTGATGTTACCAGTTAATAGTTCACAAAAGGTTGCCATGGTTGTTTTTGTAGAGGATAAAACCTCTTGATTACAGAGACTAATTGCTGCAGATGCTAAATCTCTATTTTTTGAAAAAGTAATTCTGCTAAAAAATTGTGCAAGTGCAATCAGAAGAAGAAATTCAGTATTTGCAGTTTGTAATAACAGTTGTGGTGCAATTAAAAACATGTTAGTGGAAGCTGTCAGGCAGGAGTGTCATATGTGGCAGGAAAGCCAAGAGGCTTGGAATAGCTCCACTTTTCTCTAGGAGTTATTTGAACTAAAATGTGCTCTTTTAATCCATTTTGCCAATCTAAGTAAGCTTACACATTAAGTAACAATGAATGTTTCAACTGTTTTCTGGATTGGTTTAGTTTGGGTTTTTTGGTAGAAATCAGTTAATGTTGGCATCTTGGAGAAAAAGTGGAAGAAAACTTTTACAAATAATACTATAATGAAAGCTGCTAATGCCTGAGATCCAAGAATCAGCTGGATCCATGAGGATTAGAGGTGCAACACAATGAACACATCAGAACTTTGCTTTTCACTCAGGAGATGGAGCAGTTAGTTCTCCTTAAAATAATAAGGAAGATGAATGGGCAGATCTCTACAGTAAGTCTGCATGGTATGTCAGAGGTTAGTCATGTAGGTTTATGGATTTGCCAAGCTGCAAAAGTGGAAGGATTGATAAAGTGAACAGAGGGGCAACTGTATGAGATGGAGACAGAGAGCCTGGAAGAGCAGCTGAAGGTCAGAAAAACTCTAGAGGGAATGAGTCTGTCTAGAGGTGTCAGGTCAGGATCTCCTTCCTCAATTGTCCTGTGTTTCATGCCGATGACCTGTCAGTAGGTCACAGCTAACACTGTGCTCATGAGGAGGTAAGTGCCAAACTGCTGTTCTGTGCATGCCAAGCCAGGAAAAAATCTCTACTGAAGTTTGTGCCAGTTGTATGTGCTAATGTGTGAATGACTGGAGAGTCTAGACTTGAGACCAAGATGAAATATGTGCTAAGTGATAAACCTGGAGTTTCCTGGGCAGGTAATTGAGAAACCTAGTGGGTTTCCAACTGCTAGTTTAAATGACTGTGGATTTGTTGCACACTTGTGGGAAACAACAACAACAACAAAAATAGAACAAGTCCCAGATAGTTCCTGGATGAAGCTGTGACAATAATCTTTCTGGTGTATGGACTGAGTTCCATCTTAAAACATTTGAAGATTTTGCCTCTCTATCCAAAATGAAGGTGGACTTCTTTGGAAACTAAATGCCTCCTGGTGTTTTACAATGTAAACTCATTGACTAATACACACAAATCTTCTGTTGTCTTCAGTGACATGAAGATTGGTGGGTTTAAAAGTCTCACTATATTCAGTTACCATATTTTGCAGCATCATTTTGGATAACTAGAATTTAGTGTCTTGTTTTGTAAAGTAACTTTAGAAGCATTGCAGCTGTATTTTATTGATTATTATCCTTTTTATAATCTCCATGGAAAAAGTCTTGTCATTACCTTTATGTAGTTTTCTACTATTCTCATGAAGATTTGCACTTTTTCTGATTTATTTTCCTGCTGTTTGTTGCTCTTTCATACATTTAAGTTTCTTGTATAACTGACTTTCCTCTTCTCAGGTACCAACATAAGTTCCCAACCTCTCTCCTTAACAGAACTCCCCTACAATCACATCAGATATAAAAATTTATTGTTCCAGTACTCACACAAGTACCTCCATCTCCCTTGGGTAGTTCCTGCTGTGAACACATTTCAGTTACAAAGACCAAAATCTCCTTCATATTCCTGGTACTTAGACCATCTGATCATTCTTTAGCACTTTCACTGTCTAATAGCATGAGAATATCCCTGAATCTCACCTAAATCTCTGAGAATAGTTAGCCAGTGTCTAATTAAACAGGAACCTTGATTGTAAGAATGTTAGGGGGGGGGGAAATTGATGGTAAGATAAAAAAGAAAACACTAGTTAGCCCCCTGGCCTGTACACCCCTCCCAAAAAAAAGGTCAGTGAAGCAGAGACCAGTACTCAAGGATATCATATGGCAAGTAGGAAATAAAAGAAAACATTTTGAAAAATGCATACAAGAGAAAGAACATAAAAAGCAGGACTGAAGGTTAACACCAGCGTCAGTATCAGGCAGATTTATGTGAGGAACCATAGGCCTTTTACCAGAGCAAGGACAGGAAGGAAGTATTTCTGCCAGGGACAAGAACACCTGTTTCTGAAAAGCAATGAAGAATTCACTCTTGTAATAAATTTCTAGACTAATGCTCTTCCAAGGCTCCTGTTTAATTAGAACAAGGCTGGCAATTCCCAGACAGAATTCAGAGGATATTCAGTGATACCATTAGATTAACCCTTCAAGGAAGTGCTGAGAGAAGTACAAATCAGGATTTTCATGCCTTCCTGACAATGTTAACTGGACACCACTTGCTATTCTCAAACTACTCTGTGCAGGAGACATCATTCTCTATTCAAGTGATGAGACATTATCACTGCAGGAATCCAACAGACTTTTAAAGTTCCCCTAATGTACCTTGTGTTTGATCTTTATACATTATAATGCTGATGAAAATGAATCCAGCTTCCACTGGGTTTGAATTTGGACTGTGAAGAATTCAGTTTTATTTTCTCTCCTTTCCATTGCTCTCCTAAACATAATGTAATAGCCTACTCTTCCTCAGACAGCAGTCTCTCCAGAAGTCAAATTACATTCTCTTTTACTAATTACATTTTAAAGTTTGGCACCCTAATATGAATTAGTATGAACGTTACTTTATTGGCTCTTAACTCTGCTAAAAGTAACTGGTATCAGTTCATGTAAAGTGTGACATGAACTGTTAATTAGACTCAGACATTCAGCTTTAGTTTCACCTTTTGAAGCTACTAGGAATATGCTAATTGTAACACAGCAGGTAAATAATAATCTGAAACTCTATTTCATAGCAATTACAAAGAGGCCAAGATAAATGTGCAAATTACAAATGGATTTAAAAAGCATAGTGTGCTTAATGATTGCTTACACATATTACAAATTTTGACTGTTCCTAATAATCAAACATTTATACAAGTTGTACAACACAAGAGTGCATTTTGATGAGAAGACAGGGAGATCTGTAGTGTTACTGCATCTTCCAGGTCCATATATACAGGACAGGATAGGCAAATGTCATTCTTAGTACAGAAGATGAAGTACCTTGCTCCTGAGAGTCTGGCACCATGCAAGCACAAGCGTGACAAGAACTGACAGGGGCCAATCATACCCATAGGTTTGACCAACCTGATGACATGACAGTTTTAGAAATGTGTTAAGAAATATCAAGATGACTCAATATTTCCATCTATTGGAGTTCTGACAGTTTTGTGACAAAATCCTGCATTGAATGTGACTTTGATGTGGAGTAGCACTGCTTGCCACTGGCTCCAGTAAATTCAGTAAGCAGAGCATTCAGAAATAGCTCTGTCCTTCTTAAAATTGAGCATTAAGGTTGTTTTTTTAATTTGCTATAAACTAAAACTTTCCAGGTTTTGGTTTTGTTTGTTTATTTGTTTGTTTGTTTGTTTGTTTGTTTGTTTGTTTTTCACCTTGCCATCACACTTCTGCCCAAGCTCAGAGATTTTTTCCCAAGTGGCTGTTTTAAGGGAAAGAGACACAGCTGGGTAACCACAATAACTTAAGCCACCTTTTATTACAAAGCAGCCTTGAACATGATCCTACATCCTTACAAGATAAGCTGATATCACTACTGATGTGAACATTTATATCTCACCATAACAGAACACTATATCCTGCAGCAAAAAAAGGGCAGATCTGTAGCATACAGACATTCCCTCAGGCTCATAACAAAAAAAAAAAAAAAAAAAAAAAAAAAAAAAAAAAAAGAAGAAGAAAGGTGGTAAAGCAGTAGAAATGTTAAAAATAAACACACACATAAGCTAAGAAATTTTTCAAAAGAGGCATTACATGAACTAAATACCAGCTTTTTCTGAAAGACTGCATTTTGACTGGCTTGGATCCTCTGTGCTATCTTATCATTGTTTATGATACATTCCTGTTTCCTGTATCTACCAAATTTTCAGAATTCCCACTACATTTTATGATGTCTTTGGTGAATATAAAATTCATTGGTCAGAGATTCCAGACATGATGAGAAAAAAATCTCAATTCTGGAACTTCTTTCAATACATAGCGAGCTGACTGAGGCTTTACAGGACCAGGAAGGAAATGTTCAGAAAGATGTGACCAAAGAGTATAAAGCTCTTTGGGAGGAGTCACCTCTGTATACCCAAATTAAGAGCAACACCTCTGACATTCCACATGCTTGTGAGTAAAATATCACTCAAAGGCATTAAGAAAACTTACAGAAATTACATTTCTTTTGTGATTTCTGAACTTTGAAAGTAGAGTTGGAGCAGATTTTAAAGGGATTTCCTTGAGTTTTAGAGTGTAACTTTTGAAAATATTACTTAGTTATTCCCTCTTTACTCTTCTATATGAAGTCAATGTTAACACACTTTCCCTAATTATCTATATTTACATGTCCTATTGAATTCCTCTGAAACAGATTCTCAGTTTTCCTTGGGATATGGATCTTTCATGGATGGCTCCTTTGAGCCTATATCCCTAATATGCCTCCTGCCTTGCAATACCCAGCAAAGCAAAACTTCCCATGTGTACTCATTATTTTTTCTCTGCTAAAAGATACAAAGTGAAAGGTAATTTCTATCTGCTCTTGGACAGGTTTTGTGGTAAATAGAAAGTTGTAATTCATATAACTGCAATACAGAGCAATACACAAACTACTCCCAGTCACACAGGATTGTCAGCATTATCAAAGGCTGTTGACATGATTGAACTGAAAACAGACACATCCTCAATGGCATGGCACATTTTTCCCACATGTAGTCATTTAAAATCCAACCAGAACCCCGGTAAAAGACCTTTCCATGTCTGCTCAGTGTCACCCAGTGCTCTGCACATTGGTGCACTTCATTTAGGATTCCTGACTAAATTTATCCCCATTCCCATCACTTTTGTGAAAATCAGCTCCTTGGCACCTCTACAGCAGAAACTGTGAATGTGTAAGTGTAAATATATTAAATTATTCCCCCTTTTCCTTTTCTTTTGCAATAGTATTGGTAGTAAGATGCAAGTAAATGCTACAGCTTTCCCCAGAGGATGTTGCCTTCAGTCTAATCTTTTCATTAGAAAACATATTTGATAATCAGAACCTATTGGTTAAATCTGTTTGTTCACTAGTGAAATTCTAAAAATGTAATAAACCTGTGTTCAGAAAAAAATATTTGAAACATCCTTAAAATTCATATCAATAGAATTCTAAGAGAAAATAGCACGAAAAAGGTAAGACAGGAGTGGCACAAATGTAACAGGGCAGGGAAATTGGAAGAGAAGTATAAAATAAAAATGGGCAGCGTTTTTCCCCTCTCCCCTGCAAATGGTAGAGCAACTAAAAGGAAGCAACAGAGCCTGAAAATCACAGAGCAAGCATATGAAAAATGGAAACAGACAGAGGAAATTAATAATTTCCTGTACAACCAGAACAATGTTTTCAAGATAAACAATAGGCTTACAAATTAAAACAACAAAGGGAAAAAAAATTTCTAGAGAACATTCTTTCTTTTTGAAATGCTAAACAGCCCAGATTCTATGTATGTTCTGAAAGAAATCTTTTCAAGATGAAGCTTTGTGATTGGGCTAAATTTAGCTAATATATTTTCTTGGGGTTTTTTCACACAATCAAGTAGGTCTGAAATGTATAAAAATATTTAGCCCAGAAGATATATCAGAGTAACAGCTTTTCATGTGGATACTAGGAACAGACAGCTCAAATGCTCTCTGCATAAAATTATGTGTGCTTCTTTACGATAATTGTATTATTTGCATTAAATAGCAAGTTAAGGATACGTTATATTAAATTATCTAGGACATTATTAACACATGAATAAAACATGCTTTTGGTAATGCAAAGTAATCTTTTTGGCCTGTGAGAGTCCCTAACATTTAATGGAGAGGAAATACACTTGAAGGAGCAAAACACAGCATGGGCCAGCATACAGTGCTATCACTCACAGGGGTGATACTGACTTGCATCAAGTGAGGGTTTGGAATGAAACACTCCCCTTTCCCATTGACAGTCACCAAGCAAAGCAATTGCAGATATGATTTCGGGACATCAAGTGATGTGGTGTAAGACAACTGATCTGTGGCCCTTACATCTCCTGCAGTTTCTGAGCAATTCCAGCTCTCACTCCTGGGCAAAGTCACACAGATAGCAATGCAATTTAGACCTCTAAAGGTTGTTAAGCAGTACAAATTCCCAGCTTTGGGAGCAGCTGAGCCAAGCACAGGCTAATGAGTCTGATATCAGTGGCTGTCATGATGTCCAAAGGGATCTCCAAGCATACACTGCAGGCATCATGAAAAACATATGTCCTACATATATGCACTTGATTTTAGGGTCACAGTAAATGGCCAGTACAGTGTAATGGACAGAGACTCAGGTCAGTGAGACAAGACTCAAGGCACTGACAAAAGTAGCTTCAAGCTTGTTATTCAAGAGCTAAGCACTCACTCAGTATCAGCTAAAATCTGCATTTTTCCTTCTAGCTAGGACTTTATCAGAGCTAAGACAGCAACTAGTGCATAAGAAGATTAAGAAGTGTAGGGTTACTTTTTCTGTGTTGACGTACTTCAGTACTTCTGAATGTTAACTTATTTTGATGATCACTAAAAGTTTTAAAAACAGTTGCAAATTAATTTCCTGGCCAGAGGAAAATGGCAGATAATTTATATAGTCTGTAGAGCCTCCTACTAGTCATGCTTGACAAGCAAGACATGATGAGTTTCTTTTGCTTCATTTCCCCTACTATTTTGACATGAAAATGAGGGGAGGATGTGATGTGATTGCAATGTGAGAAAAGGAGAGGAGGTACTGAAATTTTCCTACTTAATTACAAGTCATAGGCTTATGCAATACTGAATTTTTGTCTACTGTAGATTTTATTTTTTAAAAAAAAATGAAAATAATTTCTGCTTAAAAGGAATAAAAACCATAGAAATAAAGAATATGTAGACAATTTTCTGTTTGCTTAAGATTGTAAGGGATATCATCTATCCCTTACTCTGATTACACTGAGCTCTCATCTTGAAAGATGTTGGCCCTAAACTTATCCTGTCAGGAGTCCTTTGTTCTTAAGAAAATGTAACATTAGAAGTTGATAATAGGACCAAACAATCTATCTCAAAGAATTTGGTGGATTTTTAGCCAGATCACCAGTCAGTCCCAGCAGCTCTCTGAGTTTACTCCATAAAGACAAGAAGTTCAAGCCTGTAGAATATTTTAACCAATAAATATTTTTAGAGCTGCAGCTACAAAGAATATTTCTATATTTTTACACGATTTATTCAATATTCAGCTCTGAGTGTGTTTGGACAACATCAGTGATGGAAGTCATTGGAAGTCAGTGAGATACTTTGGGGGTTCATTAAGGTAACAATTCTGTTGAGCTTAATTATGTAGAGGAAAGATGACGCAAATACTTTGCACATACAGAAAAATGTGCAGGGATTACAATTATTTGTCTTACTAATTAAAACTCCCATTTGGTGTCTTTGTTGCAATCTTAATTTTATAAATTCACCATGCATGTCATTCCATGAGTCACGGAGTAGTTAAACTGGTAGACTGCATATAAATTTCATCTCCTACTGGAAAACTTACTGGGATTCTCCTGTGTGCTTGGGTGTTTGGTTTTATTTGCTGAAAATGCTCTGAAACACTGGAAATCAAATCAAAATTAAAAGCCAGTAAAATACTGGGTAGTTGATTCAAAGGTTGTTAAAATCAGCAGAAAGTTTTCATGGATGGCACAGTTTAAGACATTACAACAGTAATTTCAGTAAAAAAAAACACGGTAAAAAAAGACAGACTACTGAAAGTATGAAAATTAAATGGATTTGGATACCAAACCACTGAATATGTACAGTTGTTTGAAGTCCTCAACTTCCCTGTTCAGTGGGACAGTCCGTGACATACAGGAAGGAATTCAAGGGGCAGTTAGTGTTGTGGGCCCACCATGCATCAGGTGCTCAGAGAGATTAGGGACAGTCTTTGGTCTAAACGTGTTCAGGTTTCAGGATGTAAAACACATTCATAGAAATGAGTGTTACAAATATTCTGATCTCTCTGGAAGGATCACTCAAGTATTTTCTAGGAGTGAGAACTTGAATCACAATGTTCAATACCATTCCTGCCTTTAATTTTATATGTGTAACTTTCAGACCTCCCATCCTTGAATTTTAAAAACTATGCTTTTGAAAAATTCAAACTGATTTTAAGTCCTGTACAGAAATTATTTATATTGTACAAATTATTTTTTAGAAATTATTTTCAAACTAAATATGATCCTAAAGACTGCAAAAGCACTATCTTGGCAAGTGTGTCTCAATTCAGTACTCCTACATTTTGATTAAGGTTCATATCTGTTTGAATAGACAGAGACTCATTAGAGATTAAATTCTATTTATCCATGGTTCATTATGATCTACTGACAATGCAAATTCACTCTATCGGTGTAGTTAAGCTGCAATTATAATGCCTGGAATTGACAGAGTTGTGGTCAATCCAAGAATTTCTTTTGAATTGTTCTTGTGCTGTAAATTTTTAGCTGAGTATCAGAGTGAAACTTCAGATGTGCACTTGAATATGCTATGCATCATGACAGTTCCTAAAAAATTGTAACTGTTACTCTTAAAAAATTGTTCTGTATAAAGGAAATTGAACCTCTTATATTCTTTAAGTAAGCAGACTAAATTTGAAGATATATAAAAGTGCTTTCAAAATTTTCATAAATGAATATTCAGTATAGACTTGACATCTACTTCTTCATATTTGCTATATGGCTACTGTAAAAAGAAAAATGACACCATCTCTCACCTACAGAAAACCTTCTGAAAGGTAAGTATAATTTATACCACTTTAAAGTTGGTGATGTAAAAAATATTGATTATATTGCTCGATATATAACATATCAAAAAGAAATAATATGCTATAATCTAATATATGGAGAGACACTCACATATATATACATATACATGTTCTGCATTTATAACATTTGAAATCTTGACCTTTATTTTGATTTGAGCATCTTTGAAACTTTGATCAAAGACTCTTCTTCACAAAGACTTGCCTTTGTAAAAAACCTATTTCTGGGGATTTTATAATGTTTATAATGTTTATAATGTTTATAGATTTTATAATCTTTATAGATTCATAACATGTATGCACATTCTTTTTGCCAAATATTTTTGGCATAGTTTTAGGTAATTTTTATAAACATTATCACTTGTAATTAGTAACTTGGCACACAAGCAAGTACTAAACCAGTGTGCAGTGAAATTTGAAACGACCAAGACCAAAGTAAGAGACAGCAGGCAGATTATTGGCATAAAAATGTTTTGAAATTAGGAACACTTAGAGAAATTTAAATGTTTCCAAGAGGCTAAAAGTCTAGTAGCTGAATCCAAAATAATTACTTTCTTCTGAACCTTAATGCTTTGGCTTCAAAGAGCTTTGATTTATTAAAATGCATGCAAACTGAAGGGGATGGGAGTGAAGGAACTTTTATAAATATTCCAGAATATCAAATCTTTGCTGTGTGTTCAGATAAATGCCTATATGAGTCATGAGTCTCTGTGCCAAATTCCTACCAGTAGCAGCTTGTTGCCACAAGAAGAACACCACAGAGGAGAAGATGGTGAACCAGGTGACAGAGTGAATGATGTACGTTTGTCTCTGGAGACTGGATCGCCTGTATCAACGGGGGACAAACGAAGCCGAATGCAGCTATCCAATGTTAGTGTCTGCCAAAACCCAACACAATTTGGATAATTCTTTCCTCCTGATATAATTATCTGTTTAGCTGAAGAGTTACCATATTCATTATAATTCTGAACATCTCCTCAATCTATATTAATTATATGGATAATATTATTTAAAACACAGAGCTCATGGAGTCACATTGCCAGTCAAGGAAGCACATTAGCCTCAAGCTAATTGCTCAAGTAAATTGTTGGGCTTCTGTATGCAAAATTTAGATCATAAGTCTGTTCACAACATAAATAATCACTAGCTTTGCTAAGTTATCCTTTCCTATTCATGCTTAAAAGAGAGAATTTCTCCCACGTGAATAAAAAAATAAGGGTTTTATTTATCTTCAGGTATCTGTAATTGGAAAGTCATTCCCTGAGCAGCATCTGTACTTGTTTATCATTAAATGGAGGCATGATAAGAATGAAAGTAGAAACCAATATACACACGGATTTAATGGGATCTTGCTTTATAAACCATTTGTAAATCTAAGCAGCAAACACATTGTATTGTATAAGACAGGGAAAATGGTAAGTGATAAGCCAGTTGCAATGCAAAAATCACAAAGCCAATATCAGTTATAATTGATAAAACAATAAGCACAGAAAATTGCAGATACATTTAGTTGATTTTGCTGACAATCAACCAAGCCACTAAATTAATGAATTTTAGCCTTGCAGGGAGGATTAAACTACATGTGTTTTGCAAAGTATTTTCCCTTGCACGAGAAAAAACCAGCTGATATATCTGGATACACTAAGAAATCATAAAGCACATAGATATAAGCTGTCGTTCTTGGTACAGCAATTTAAAAAAAAAAAAAAAACAACAAAACTTGGTTTGGCAATAATTCCTGCCATTCCAGATAAGGCAATTAGAACCTCAGCTTAGTGAAAATTTAGTACTGTTTAAGACACTATAACTAAGTGAAGCTGGCTTATGAAATGTACCAGTGGTAAAAAGAAACGCACTATGTCTGCCTTAAAATCAATCAGGCTCTGTGGGGGGAAGCATACAACTATGGAATAGAAACATTAACTAGCAGATCCACTGAAATCAGACCAAATCAGATTTAATTCAGGATACATTTTCAGTGCAAAGATGTGCTAGAAACAAGATGTATAGCTATCTCCACCAGCAAACTTTTTAATTCTATAAACTCGTCTTTCTATAAACTCAGTCACAAATTAAAATGGTTTCTGTCAATGCCACCCTAAACACACCACCCCAAACATGACAGGTAATCTGCACAAATTATCTTCTCTGCTCAGAAGAATTATGTTTTTCTGTGGGAAATGACAGAGCCTGGTGCTGTCTTTGCTTGCACTTCACATCTCCTGGGTGAGTTGATCCTTCAGCACAGGAGGCACCTTCTGATCTGTTCTTGAAAACACATTCAGGTTCCTTTGAAGTCTGTAGTAGTGTTTCTGCTGACTTCAAACAGGTTGGAAATAGCTCTGTTATGGGTAAACAGGGAAGAACAATAAAGTAGCAAGGAAAATTAGCTTAAAAAAAATTACTGTTGGTACTGATCTAGAAAGAAAACATATACGTGACGGCATGTGATAACAAGGCATTCTCATATAAAAGCTGCATCATGAACAATGAATTTTACATGCACAGGCATTTAGGAGGGAAATTTCAGCAAAATTATCAAGATTGCAAGTGGTACATTGCTGAAGTTAATGCTTCAATGTAGTTCACTGCTGAGGGAAGGTTTCCCAGAGAGTTTTATGCCAGCAGACCCTCTTGGACTATTGCTACCATTACTCGACCCCTCAAGGCTGACAGCCTGGAAGCTGTGTGCACCCAAGACTGCCTCTGAACTAACATGCCCTGCCTCCAGACAGCACCTCCTGCTGTGGGTGCGACCTCCCACACCTGCCAGGCACTGCTGCTGCACCGTGTGAGCTTCTGTCCAATGATAAATACAGAGACTCGCTGCCTTGGTCCCCATTTGTTCCACAAGCATGTTTTCAGGCATCCGGAGCAGTAATAATCCACGGTATCTGCTGCTTCTGAAGATATTAAATTAATCAGGAGGTCTCATCACAACTCCACAAACATTCCAGGTATCCCTGGCTGCTCCCAGTCTGCTCAGATTGGCCAATTGCAAAATGAGCGCCCTACTTTTTGTACAAAGCCTTCAGTAACTAAAGAAATTATATAACCTTCTGCAAGGAGAAGTACTTGCTGGACTAGGACAGTTTTCTAATCCTAGGCTGTTGTTTTGAAAATCAGAACCTTAGAATGCTGTATCTATGCTTTAAAAAAAAATTAAAAATACTTCCCAAGGCTGACTTAAAAGCATGAGGGAATAATGGTTAACTCTACATTGCAAATATTTTGCTTAGCAAGCCACAGTCACAATTCCAGTGCTATAAGCAAAGTCCTGCTGTCAGCTACAGTGCTGCTCTGACTGTCCATCTGCTCAGGTTCTGCATTTTGGAGCAGAAATTAGTGGGGTGTGTTATCACTCTCCAGATTATATGGCTGGAGGATATTTACACACATATTTGTATATGGAAGCAGCAGCCTTGCCCCATCTCCTTCAATATGCTTTAGGAATTGATCAGTTGAACTGGCAAGTGCTGATGGTAATTCAAACATAAAACCATTTTGCTAAGTATTGCCTCCATCAAGCTTTCTTATCCTTCTAAGATAAATCCTTCTCAGTGTCAGATGACTGGTAGGAAATGACCATGAGAGTTTTTGGAGGAAGAGAGGAAAGCAGAGATAAAAGTATTGCAGGAGACGTGCAGGAACCTATTTCCCCTTTTCACCACTACTAATTTACACACACACACACACACACACACACACACACACACACACACACACTATTCCTTAGGTCTGTTCCATGTATTGCTACTGAATACAAGGTATATTGGCTTAAAAAGGTAGATTCGGAAGTGCTGATGACAAACCTGAAAGCTAGGAGGAACTAGTCATTTCTTTGACTTCTAGTGTATCTGGAATTTCTCTCAGTTACTTTCAGATTAACCTCAGTAATCCGAATTTGGCCAACACGTATTCCCAGAAATAATTCAAACTTCATTTGAAGATCTCAAGAGTAAATGTGGTAATAAAAATACTGTTCTTGTTAATATTTACTGCTTATCTTGGTGGTTTGGATAATTGAGTAATTATGGCTTTTGTAAAAATGTACATAATTTTCTCATCTAAATTATTCAGTTTTAAGTCCAGAACATTTACTTTCATTACATTTTATTTTGTTTTTTAGTGAGCTGGAAATATCCTAAAATACCTACCATTTTTTCTTCCTGAAGTTACTTTTACATTTGAATAATATTGCCTCTCACAATTCCCTTAAATCTCCTAAACAAAAGTGAACCCTTCTGTTCTTTGGAAGACATCCATGTTTTACAGACCATTCATCACTTCTAGTTTTAGACCCTCCCTATGTGTAATTTTTCACAATCCTTCTAAAAATGTGAATGGCCATGGGATTCCTTCCGTAGGAAAAAAAAAAGCCTTTTACAAAGGTAAAGCCATGTATTTGCTAATTCCCTCCCTCTATAAATAAGGATAACATTAGACTCTTTGTCTAACTTGTACATTGGTATTATTTTTTTTTTAATCTGGTTCTTGGTTACTGATGAGCACACTGAGTCATGCTGCACTTAAAACCACTCCTTGAAAATCTTCAATGGAAATCCCTGCACTAGGTATTCAATTCACCTGTTATTACTTATTAATGACAAAGTTTGAGAGCTTCAGGTCAGCTCTTCTTTGTGCATAAATGCCAGATTTCAATGTGAAGGTCATAAAGTACAAATCGAACTACTTACTCAAAGGCTTTTTGTTTTTCAGAGCCTTTATCAGCCAAAGTCATTATCTTAATTCAAATTGATGTTATGTATTGTAAACCAGATATACTTTGGGAGGATTCTTTAGCTTCTGGGTTTTCTTTCTGTTGTTCTTTTCCCACACAGGAAGCTACAGTGGCTGCCATTAATAATCCTCTCTCCCATCAATTCTTTATGGATTGAATCCAGTCTGAATTTTTCTGTTATTATTCCCAAGTAGACTGCAACTCTCTAATGTCCATTCTGCAGAAGTAAAACAGCATTTGATGCTGGTGTCATGACAGGCTAACTACAGAGAAGATCAGGAATGATAATCAGTGTAACATATGCAATTGCAGCCAGCACAGTAGATTTTCTTTCTAATTCACTGAACCTCTAGAAACTGAGAAAGTTTCCACCAAACACCCTACACACTGCACAAAGACTTCCATTTCACAAGGCACCCTTGCAGTTACTAAAATTTGTTATATCAGTAGAAACATAAACCAGAGATTTCAAATTTATGTACCTGTGACCTTTATACCAGATTTTGTATGAGCTCATAATCCAAATGCAAAATTTGAATGATGATCACATCTTTGCTTGCAAACTTTGAACACTATTGATTTTTCTCTTTAATTTTTGTCTCAGTTGTATCAATCAACAACAGCTCTTGAATGTATATGCTTGCTTATGTTGCTATGGTTCCCTTTGCTGTGCTGAGCAAAACCCTGTGAAATGAATTTGCATTTTGCTGAGAGAAATGTCTTTTGCTTCTTCTCACCAGGAGATCATTCTTTGTGATATTTCAATCTTTTGCTGAGAAAATTGTCTTAAAGTTACAGAGAATTAGGCTTTATATGAGGTGACAACAACAAAAAATAATGTGATTATTCTTAAATACTACTTTTTATCAAAATGCTGTGTTGAAATGTAACAAAGACTATTCATCAAGACAAAACAAGGAATCAAACAAAATACAGGACACTGTATTTAATATTTCATTATAATGCGATAAAAAGGACACCTCAAACTTTGTTTCCTTCTTTTTTTTTTCTTTAGAGAGAGAAGCAGGAAGAAAAGAACTATAATATTGGAATAGGTGCAAGGAACTAAAGAAAAATTGAAGTTGATTTTATTTTTGTAACTCCCTTCTAGAAAAAGGCCAGTCATATAACAAAGGGTTTAACCCCAAAATTGAGCAAGAAATAGAAATAGGCTATTGCTTCTATATAAATTTTGTAAGCCAGTATTTTGTGTTACTGTCTGATATAATCTAAAGTGCTTAAATCATGGATTAGGGAATAGAACTCACAAAATATCTACACCTCCTGAACTGATTAAATTTTTAGAAAAAAAAATACTGTAAGTGCAAAATGATGTGGTGGTTTCCCAAGTTATTGTAAATGCAAATGTATAATTTTGTTACTGTATCAGTCTAGAATGAAAAGGCTGCACCCCAAAAGTCTACATGATGCTCACTGCCAGGATTCATGGGAGTATGCAAAGGTATCTGTATATCTTGAGGATATATGACTTGCTCCTCTTCTTAGCAGGCAAACAGCTGACAAAATCTGGAACTGGAGCCCGCAGGATGTCCTGGGTTTTCTGCTCATATAGCCACACATATTGGAGTGCTGATGCTAGTGTAACTTAGGGCAAATTAAATGCTTTTCAAAGCAGAAAGGAAGAGTTTAAATTCCCTGCTTTAAAGAAACATCGACTTTGGAGGGGCAGGAGCCCCTTCTTTTCCCTTGTCCTTCCTTCCCTGGGGCTAGTGAAGCAAGAACTGGGTATTCACAAGGTAAAGTGGTAGCACTCTTTCTGATATTAACAGATGATAATGCTAGCATGTGAAGCAGCAATTTTTGCCAGAAGGGAGAAGTTATTTTTTACAGGCCAACATGCAGAAGAAAGTAGACAGCCCACTTCCAGAAGAGGAAAGGCTGTATTAATAAGTGACACTTTTTAACAACAGGGAGAAATGAACTAAATCCAAACATAGTTTGAGATCTAATATTACATTCCGAGATATGCAAAATGTTTTAAATTATTCTTTGTAGTATCTGTCTAGTAGCTTGAAGCTGCTTAATATTCCAGGTCTGGCCATCAGAAGATGGTGATATCTTCAACTCAAAATGAGAAAAGCTGATGATTAAAACAACCATGTGTGGTATTGGAATTATTTTCCAATGCTAGGCTTAGACTCGTAACACCTGCAAGCCCTACAGTATCAGAAAATGTTGCTAGAGTGTTTGTGTCTAACACAAATTCTCTTCTCAGAAAGAAATCTGAGAGCACATGTTCATGAGCTGAACTTCATCCAAGCATAAATAAGAGCAAACATCCTCTTTAGCTTCATTGTAAAGGTCATTCTTCTTCAAAAGCTGTTAGATGCCTGATCAGAGCCAGCAATTATTCAAGCAAGTAAGTCAAGATTTTGTCATTAAGGGAGATGATAATAGAACCCCACTGATTAATGTAATTAAGTGTAATCCAGCATAAATTTAAATAGTAGAAGGAAAGCTCAATAATGCAAATGTATCAAACATCATGTCAATGGTATTCATTGACAAGGTAGATTATGGGGTCACAATAACTGAAATTATCCATTTATTTCAACCTAGAATTTATACATCTTTATCAGAGACAAAACATCAGTGGTTAAATTTGCTGTTATAGAGAACTGATGTTAAAAACTGAGCCAGCTTTTAAAGTTGATCTCAATTAATGCCATTTCAGGCTTCTCCACTATATCTATTTTTTCACCCCAAGAGACACAGAGTATTATTTAAGCCTTGGAAAAGTCTTCATTGGAGATTTCTTAACAATATAAAAATGTAAACCTTATGGGCCCTTCTACAAATGTGCTGCTGGCTATTTGCACAATTAATACAACACAAAATGGTACTCTAAGGAGATACAAGTTGAGGAGAAAATAATAACACAGAAAGCGCTTGGATGTAACAGAAAAGAACAAGAACAAAATGAATACACTTAGAACAATCAGATAAACAGGTGATTTTGTATCTCTGTGCTCCCATGTGGGCTGAGCATGCTTTCCCTTTCAGATATCCCCTTAGCCATGTTGCATTCAGCTGTTTGTTCAGCAACACTCTTCTCAAAAGGCAAGTTTGTGTCTGGTTGTTTAAGATCTTGCTTCTGCTTTGAATCCCTGTGTATGTGACACAGATCTTGCACTATTTGACTACCACCACCCAGCCCTGTGACTGCACAAGCCCCTCCTGAAGCAGTTATGTGCCCAAAAGAGCAGCCACCCATAACATTAGCTCATCCTGAAGTAAGAAAATCTAATGAGGCACTTGCTACCCATTCTCCTCAAGGAACAGGTAGTGTCAGTTTAGAAACTTTTACAGAGGAATCAACTTTAAAAAAAGAGGATTTAACTGCCTGGAGAGGTACCACAGTATTTCTAAAGAATGTGAAAGAAAAATAAAGCGATTCCCAGGGATATTTCTTCATTATCACCCCACCGGGAGAAGTGAGCACACAATGAGTAAAGGTCCACACATACTGATTTTAGAGATGGGGACATGTGCAGCTAACAGCTTTTTAAGAATCTCCATTTTCAGTTACTTCAACAAAATTACCAGTGAACAAAGTCAAAGTTATTGTAGGAAATTGCAGACTAGAAATAATCATTTAGGCTGTGAAATGTTTCTTTTCAGGAGTTACTATGGACGTTTGGCCGCGTTGTCTTCACCAGACACTTCCCAAACCACAACCTGTCCCTCTTTCAGGACTAAATCTTACACAGTTTTGTTGCGCGGAGACTTTTAAACCCGAGGAGCGTCTGCCTGGGGCGCCCGGCCTTGGAAGGCCATGACGAGCGTCTGAGGGCACTGAGGAACCGAGACGGGCCAAACCGAACCACTCGCGGCTCCCAGCCCGGGCTCTTCCCGGGCGGGTCTGAGGGAGCAGAGCCCCGGGAACGTGGAGACCGGGCAGAGCGCCCTGAGGCGCCGCTCTCCAGCCCCGGCGCTGGCGCGGAGCAGGGGCGGGGGAGGGCACTCGCTGGCTCCGGTCCCCAGCAGAGGCCCCGCGATGGAGGCGGAGGAGCGAGCAGCGGGAGCGGCTGCGGCGGAAGGAGGCCGAGTACTACAGAGAGCACCGAGCGCCGAAGCGGATGGAGGCAGCGCTGAACGCCGTGTTCCCGCTGCTCCACGGGGGTCTCTGCTGGGAGCTGGGAGCGTGGGGAGCAGAAGCACCCGGAGGGAGCCGGGGCGGCCTCTCCTGGCCCCGCGTCCCGGCAAGAGGCGGCGCGGAGGGGCCGTGCCCGAGCCTCTTCCCAGCCCTTGCCCTCAGGTGACAGCGAGGAACTCGACGGCTCTGGGGTGACAATTCCGTGGTCCCCCTCTGGCCTGGTCAAGGAATGCGATGGTTCTGTGGCCAGCGGCGCTCGGACGCTGCGCCAAGTACGTGTCCGCAGCAGCCGGGCTGCTTGTTCTTTGCTGGCTGCTTGTCTGGACACGAAACCAACGGAGCCCACAGAGGGACGTCCCTAAAAACTGCTAAGCAGTGATGACTCCGGGGCCGGCAGTGGCAAGAGTCTGGGTGCTGTTCGCCCTGCAGCTGCTCATGAAAGGCAAATGGGTCCGTATCTGAAAGGGAAATAAGTTCCTACGAACATGTAATAAGACTATGGATATGTAATAATTAAAAGATCTGTCTTCTCTTTGGAAATTCCAGCTGAAATAGGCCTATTTTTTTTTCACAGTCATTATTAGAAGAAATCAAGTATGCGTACTCCCAATCAGGCTATAATGTAATCTTCCAAGCTGTTTATGCAAAAGCTGAGCATTTAAGGAGCATAATAAAGAAGACTGAAAACATGCTTTTGAAAAGAACGTGAAAAATGTTCTAATGTTGTTGGATTCAAACACAGAAAAATAAAAATACATATTAAACTGGATGAAAGATTTCCAGAAGAAACAGATCTGAAATACATTTGAAACCAGAGTGAGGGCAGATACTCTGCTTACTTGTAGGGTCATCCCATATAAAACAACTGACAAAATTAAGTTTTTGAAAAATAAATTACTGTTTTTCAATACATTGAGTACACACTGAAATGACAATACTGTATATACTCACATAACAGTGATACAGAATCATATGTTTAGAACCAAGAAAATATTTAAGTACTACTGTCTGCCTCTTAGGAAAGAAGATGTCAGTGGAAGAGAGCTCATCCCATCTGCAGGACCTGTTGAATCAGTGCTGTGTGGCAGCTTGCCCATTGGGGGAATATCATATGCCAGCAAAGGCTGGGGCCAGCATTAGCCATATCCCACTGTACTTATATATTGCACTGCCACGACATGTTCAGGTACACGTGGCTTTTCTGTTTATTTTATCCCAGTTTTCATCATTATTGCAGAATTCTGAAGCCAGTTGTGACAGTGTTATTAACTTTACCTCATACAATACACGCTTCGCACCATTGCCTGTAGCAGTCTTTGAACCCTGTGCCATACTTAAGATACATCAGAAATAATTCTGATTTTTATTTTCACCCGGCATTCCCAGTCACAGGAGTCACCTAAAGAAATGAGTCTAATACTCCTAATGGTTACTCTGTTGAGCTGTGAAAAAATTTCACCTGCAAAACTGGAATTAATGAAAGAAGTTATGCTTATACCAGCAGCTGAGTTATCATTTAAACAGGTACTGTTTCATTTTTTTATATATGTATTCCATAGACATCATACTAACTACATATGTACACAAGTATATAGGTCTTTTAAATATAGTCCTTACAAACTATTTTTTTTTCATTTTTTGTTAGCTTACAAGGCCAAAGTTTTAACAAATGCTAGTACAGAATTCTTACACTAATAACATTAAATTAGGTAAAAAAAATTATTTAAAAGAAGAACTATGAAGATTTACGTTTAAAATGTTTGTCAATATAGAGGAATAAATCAGTGCATTGAAGATGATGTCAAGGAATTGTCTTACACAACAGTAGATTAGAATATGATTTTGTATTAGTAGATGATAAATATTATCAGTTGGTTGATATACCATACAGAACAACAAAACATATAACAAATTCCCAGGAAAGCATAAAATATTTGGGAATAAGTTGCTTTAAAATGAAATTATGACACTAGAAGGGAATACGAAGAGCAAGAAGGGTGGGTGAGACAGATGGGATCAACCTGTCTTATTTTGTTTAGTCATGTGTTGCATTAAAAAATGTATCTCCACAAGATGCCTACATTAGGGCTGTGATTTCTACTTTGTGTGCTGGTGACCTGAACAGATAGCTGAGCTCAAGTCTCTTTCTTTTTGCTTTTCCTTTAACTTTTCCAAATTGTCCACTGGAGCTGTTCATAAGGCTACTTATTAACAATATAAAAATTTTGAAAATTAACAAAGTTCATTAAATGTGTTCATGCAAGACATTCTTCCTTGTGGTTTAACCTTGTGCTTGAATTCCCATAAAAGTATACAAGTCTATTATCTGTGGAGGAGCTATGGTAATTTTTAAAACTGATTTTATTTTCCTTTCACTATGATGATTTTATTCTCTATCCTCTTTCTGCTATTTTTCCCCTTCCTTTCTTTTTTTTCTGTTCACTCTTGGCTACAATAATAGTAATAGGCTGTAATAATAGTAACTCATGCTCTCAAAACCCACATGGTGCCTATGTCATGAATAAAGAGATTAAGGAAGTGGTTGCAGCAACCTTTTTTGAACCTAATAAATAAAATAATCTACCTCTTGGAAGACTGTCCTGTCCTGTGTTGGTAATGCATAAAAAGGAACAGAAATGCACAGAAATGCTCTTGTATTAATACCTAGAAAATAAAACAGAGAAAGGGAATAGACCAGTATTTATAGTGCCTGTGATTAGGATTGCCTTTCTTCCTAGTCAGAGAAATCAAACACCTTTAACATTATTAAGAACTAGTACTGTGTTGAAAAGGCAACACATTTTGTTAACTCATCAAAGTGGATCTACATATTCAGATGTAAATGAAAGATACTTCATTTATAATCATCCCCTCTTTTCTATAACTGCACATCCATTATTTAGCTCTTTCTTATAACATTACTGAAAATGAGTTTGCTCGTGTTTCTATCATCATTTGCATGCAATTCAGTGAGAAAAGAACACCAAAACTCTCTTGTTTCAATTTCAGGTTCCTTGGTCCTTGAAAAAGGCATTTCCATGGTGTGGCAGCTGAAATAGAGCAACTAATCCCAGTGATGGAAGAGCATTCTTGTAGCTCTCATATGAGTTAGCAGACTGTGGTAAAGAATGGTAGGAAACCAAGCACGAACCCTGAGCTGGTATCCTGGTAAGAACTACTGACAATACACCTCTGCTCTTCCATGCTATTCAGGGGCCATCATTACCAGCAGGAGGTTTTGCTTTGGGGCACAACTGAAAATGTTGTGGGAAATAAATAAATTAATAAAATAGCTAGAGTGAAATAGAGCGATAAAATGTATATTTCTGTTACCAAAAGATTAAGTCCATCTCCCATGGAGGCAGAAAGTTCTCCTTGCAAAATTCTTAATACACCTCTGCGATAAGTGCCCTTAGTTATTTCAAGCAGCCACCTCTCTTCAGGTTGGTTCTATAAGGTTTGATACCATGATTTTATTTTTCATTGAAACATTTGTCTGAAGTGTTTACATTTCAAAACTGAAAAATTAAGTCTGAGTTATCAACATCAATGCATTGGCAATTAATGTAACAATAATGTAATCATTTTGTATTCATGTCTTTTATGAGATTGTCTTGGTCACAGATGAAACCCCCAGCTGTGGAATCAATGATTTCAACAGAGTGGATATGCAGAAAAAGAAAACAGTCTTGTATCCACACTTAGAAACTTGGTAGATAGAAAAATTATTTATCACGGTGTTTATATCATCATTTGTACAAACTGTTATTTAATTTAAATTTAATTATTTAATTGAATTTTGCTGAACCTTAAAAGTAATTCTAACTTTATCATACTATTAGCTTAAGCAACAGGAAAAAACTTTTGCTGTGTTGATGCTAGTATATGCTATTTTTTTAGTAATAATCTTTTCCTGAGCTTTATTTAGCACCAATTTTTCCTCTTCCACACAAAAAAGTCTTTTCAGGGAAAGATGTCTAGAAATTATAAAGTATCATTTATGGCTGCCTGCTGCGGTGCACTGATCTGAGTCAGCATGAAGGCTGTACCAGATAAGAACTGGGAGGACACATCTACACTGCCCTTCTGTGCCAGACCCCTTCCTGCACTGCAACTGGCAGTCACAGGGACATTACCTAGAACCACTTTAAACTAGTTTTTCATTTGAAGCAGCTTTCTTTTGGTTTGTATTGCCTCAAAAAATGAGCTGAAATTTTAAAGACCCTGTAACACACTGTCCAAAGATTATTGGCTAGCAATTAGTTAATTGTCTGGCAGGTGTTTTTTAGGTAGACATATGTAGAAGGACAACCAATTTGTTCTGCAAATAATAAAAAACAGTGATAGTGAACAGCTGCTAATAAACCAACATCTGGAGCTTTCAGCAAAGGCACACAAGGCTTCTGTCCAATTCATTGTTTGAGCCTGCCTTTTGAAAAGGTACTCTCTGGAGGACTTTCTCTGCCTATGTAATGGTAGCTGTTGCAGAAAATACCTGGATGTTCCCTGAAGCATGGATCCTGGAGGATTTGGGCTGACTGGTTTTCATTGACCATGTACTGAGAGATGACAGTATCCACCATCTCCTGCTAGAATCAACATATTTAATCACTTTTAGAAAATTAAGATATCAGATGATTTATGTACAACCTGCAGGTTTCCTCCCTTCCCAGTTGCTTCCAGGGGGTGAAGACTCCAGAGAGTGCTGCATTTGTCAGGCAGCATCACCTAGAAATAAGCAACCATCCTCCTTGCTTCCCAGCTAGATCTTTTTCTCAGAAAACAACATACAGAAAATTGAAAACAAATCAAGCTGAGGCAGCAGCTGCCGGAAGTCCCACAGGTGCTGCACGGTTTTATCACGGAGTCATTATTTCTTAGTGCAGCTATGAGAGCTTCTGCATGGCCAGAAGGAATATGTGACAGCAGCCTACTGGCATGTTCACCAGGTAGCTTCAGCTCCCCCTAACCCAGCTTCCTGCCTCCAAAGTCTCTGCTGCCTGTTCCGTATCTTCAGGCTAACCGATCCCGAACCACTGTTGGTTTCACCTGCCTATCCCAGCTTTTCCTGTGTGTACTCTCACATCCCTGTGACTGTATGACAGTCTCTTGGCAGCTCCCTATTCTTCACAGCTGGTCTATCTTTTAACATCTACTTCACTCTAGGTAATGCTGGCAAGCAAATTAATCATTCTCTCCTTCCTCTTCCATTTACTTTTGTCATTTACTCAAGCCAAGATGGTCACAAGCAGATTGCTGTCTTTTTTCTAGCAGGTAACTCTTGCTTCAGATTTAGGATCTACCATTCAGTACAGTGTGTGGAAACTGCTCATGGTCCACATTCTGCTAGGATTATTTGCTTTCCTGACCCATTTAGTGAAACACATGCTTATTCTAAAAGCTAAACCAAAGGGTGAAAGGTAAGATAGGAGCATATCCTATGCATGTTATTCAGAAATCTAATTGGAAAATTGTCAGGCTTAAACTCACTGTGAATCCCCAGAGAATGTGGTAGGTTGGAAGAGTACACTATTGAAAAACATTTAGGTGTTGAAACTCGCTGCATGGTTTTCAACTCCTTGTCTACTTACCACATTAGTGCCCATCGTGATGCTTTCCTGATTTTTAAAATCCCAGAAAGGGCATTCAGGGAATATTTCCTCTCAAAGATGACCACTGTCTTGTGTGTATCTTAGACAGTTGCAGGCACTCCAGCCATGCGTCATAGGCTAAACCACTGCTATTTATGGTCCATCACATTGCTGTTGACACACCAAAAGAGTACCCCTTTGCCTAACAGAGAATATTACTCTTTTTGCAGGGTTGACTCTTCATTCTTTCCTCCCAAGAAAAATCTTCTCATTGCTTATTGCTGAAAAAGCATCAGCATAACAAAAGCGTTGGCTTTAGGCAAACAGCTAGAGGATTAATTACTTGAGAGAAACATGTATTTGGACACCTTTTTGGTCAGTTCTGAGTACATGAATACTTTGGAAATCCTGCATCAAAATAGATTATATTTTCTGCAGAGCCAGAATATCTGCCAAAAACTAGTAAAAGGCAACAATTCTGCTTAAAAGTACTACATTGAAAACTTCTGGAAAAAAAAATGAGGTTTTAGGTTGATTATGAAATACTATTCTGAGGAAGTGAACTGGCACAAAGTTTGAGAGGCCAGTTTTAGGGGATTAAGTAACTTCAAATCCCATTCAGCTGTGTCAACAAAAAGTTTAATCCTTTGTGGATTCCTACCAAAATGTGAAAGTCACACTCTTGGAGAAAAAACCTTAATTGGAAATGCTACCACAGTATGTTCTAATCAATCCTCTTCTTGAGAGTTATTACAGATATGCCAACAGCTGAATGAGCATGAAATCTGAGAACAAAGAAACTGCTGACAGTTTTTGGAAATACAAGGTCCACCTGAGAAAAAATATTTATTATATGTTCTAGGTAATGAATATTGTGCTTAGGGAAGAGGACTAAGGCTAATATTTGCAAACAAGGGGCTAGGCTTCTGATTTCCCCCCTTCTTTTTTACATAACCACCTTTCTTCATATTATTCTTTCTCTTTTTAACAGCTAAATAAAATATTTTTATAGATAGGGAATGAGAAATCGAGGAACGCACTTTTTGTCAATTTATCAAAGATGCTTTTCAAGTTAAAGCTGAGTTGTAGCTCATAACAACAATTTTTGTTCTAAGTAAGATTTCATTTATCATGCCAAGAAAAGGGGGTAAAAAGGGAAAATATTTCATAAACTAATGTTTATGTGGTTTAATGTTACATCTACTTGTCAGCTCAGTACCAGAGACAGTAAGTCTAAGTATAAAATGTTCTTATAGAAATAAACCGTAAGACAGTTAAAATTCAGGCTCTCAAACCTCACAGTTATTTCCTGAATAGTAACTCACTGAGAGTCATAGAGTATGCAAAAAGTAACCAATTTATTCCTCAGCGTTTACAGAAATGAGGAAGAGTTACGTAGCAGATATTTTGAGTAGGATGTAATGAAAATATTTGCCTAACATTACACTCAAAATTCAGAAATAGATAACGTGACATTATTTTTATTAGCAATGGTTTCATTCTGCTTATGCTTAAAACACCAAGAAAAAGTGGAATCTTCAAAGGTAATGCATGTACACATATTTACAGGATAAATAGATAAGCCAGTGAAAAAAATGAGATAAAATGGATGACGCATCTTAACACACATGCTGCACCATTCCAGCACTGTTTAACATCTTTGCAAGTAACATGGACAGAGGGATTGAGTGCACTCTTAGAAAGTTTGGCAACACCAACGTACATGATATAGTCCCATCATGGATGGAGGGAAAGGATGCAATCCAGAGGGACCTTGAAGCTTGTGAGGTGGACCTGTGTAAACCTCATGAAGTTAAACAAGAGCAAGTGCAAGGTCCTACATCTGGGTCATGGCAGCCCCTGGTATAAGTACAGACTTGGGGATGAACTGATTGAGAATAGCCCTGCTGAGAAGGACTTGAAGGTGCTGGTGGGCAAGATCCTGGACATGAGCTGGTAGTGCACACTTGCAGCCCAGAAAGTCACCCAGATCCTGGGCTGCATCAAAAGCAGCATGGCCAGCAGGTCAAGGGAGGGGATCCTGCCCTCTACTCTGTTCTTGCAGGACCCCACCAGGAGTACTGTGTCCAGCTCTGGAGGCCCAACTGAAGGATGTAAACCTTGTGTACTGAGTCCAAAGCTGACCAGAAGGCTGGAGCACTTCTCCTACAAAGAAAGATTGAGAAAGTTGGCGTTACTCAGTCTGGAGAGGATAAGAAAATTTATAGCAGTTTTCCAGTACTTGAAGGGGTCCTACAAGAGAGCTGGAGAGAGGAGAAATTCTTTCCTGTGAGGGTGGTGAGGTACTGCTCAGAGAGGTTGTGTACTCCCCATACCTGGAGGTATTCAAGACCAGGCTGGACAGGATTTTGAGCAACCTGGTCTAGTGAGACGTTCACTGCCCATGGCAGGGGTTGGAACTAGATGCTCTTTAAAGTTCCTTCCAACCTATTCTAAAATTCTGTGTAATTATTGTGTCAGTGTTCATCACACTGCACTAGTGGAACTTCTCAGCAGTTCAGACCTGAACTATATCACATCTAAAACTACACAAGACTGGATGTGTGACTAGGAGACTGAAGCTATATAAGCGCTCAGAGCCAACACATAAATATTTTAAATTAACAATTCTGATTAGATTTACTGCTGGTCATCATTTTCACCAGGGCAATCCACTCAGCATTAATTCTTATCAGTACTTCATATATATGCATGTGTATGTGTTAAGGGAGTGTTTGGACTCATGGGCCATGACTCTGTTCTCCTGAACTGTACCCAGAGACAGAGCCTGTGACTGTCAGGTGTACATATAAAGGATTTAATGGAGGTGTAGTGTATCCATCAGCAGTTTCCAGTCTGGGCATAAGAGAAGTTATAGACGATGTTTAGTGAGTATAAGGTCTATTCAGCCTAACCACACAGCCCCAGGAGGGACCAGAGCACCAGCACATTGCTGCCTTCAAATCTTGCATGCCTGAGAGCCCTGAGTACAAGCTGTCCTCATGTCAGACTGCTCAGGTGGTGTCCACAATGGGACAGGTACTGTGGTTAGCAATCCTCCCAAGGCTGGTTTTTTGAAGCAAAGTCAGGCTGGCTCAGTCAGCACAAAAAGCACATTCATGCACTGGGAGCCTGATGCTTCTCAATCTTCTTTGGAGCCACAATAGTTTTGAGAATTTTTCCAGACATGATCTGCCCTTGAAATTGACTTTATCTGGTCTCAGTAAAGTAACAGTGTCCTATTTCAGTAAGGCTTTTAAAACAAATATAGGACCTCTTCAGTCAATACAAGCTGCTGGGATTTACTTTTAAAAGTAAGTAATAGTGTTTTAAGGTCCTTTTGCCTACCTTCTCAGCTACTTTTCTCTCTGTCTCTCATACTTCTGATAAAGTGCTCATCCAGATCACAGTAAGGGTGCTACCACAAAGGCCTACCATTCTTTTTTAAAATAATCACTACAAAAAGAAGTTTCCCTCTTACTAAAACTCCTGCTATGTGGTAAGTTTTCAAGACCAGCCTTAACATCATTGTATTCTTTCTTCCTGGAAGGCATATCAGTGCAGTGAGAATGTCTTGTATTTTTAGACATTTTCCAACTTTCTGGTCTGAGTGAATATCCTACCTATATCCCAGCTTCACATCAGCACACGACTCTGGCACTTGCTACATCCTCCAGCACATCACAGGCAGTAGTCTGTAGACAGCTTCAGGAATCTTCCTAGCTAAATACCATAAACATCTTGTAGGTAAAGTTAGTTCTGCATAGCCTGTGAATTCTCATATATTACCTCTTAAGACTTAAAGGCTGGTTTTAGATGCCTTCTTTCCTCATCCATAAAATTATAATCATATGAGGACCATTAATTTTTCAAGTTCATGTTTTGTCTTCAGCTCACACCATGGTGAAAATGGGTTTGTCCTGTTATTTGCACCATGGAGTTTTTCCATAAAGAACAACACTGATTTTGCCACAGGAATGGAGAAAGGGAGGAAAAGCCAAGTGTTATTTATCGCCATAGCCTGGGGGTGTTAAAACAGGCTGAGAATATCATATTCCTCCTTTTTCCTTTTAAGGCATTTCTATCATGATATTACTGTATAAAAGATTAATTTCTAGCTTTGGGGTTTTTCTTTCTCTTGTGGAGTTGAAAAACTCACTGAATTTAAATAGGAAGAGAAAAAATAGTTCTCTTAGCTGCTACAACACAAACTACAGCATTTGAAATTGTCCAGATGTTTCTTACAGTGTGAACAATCAGAATGCCAGACAGAATGGAAAGTCCTTGTGTGCATTACATTGCAATACACAATTAGAAACTCCTGCTGAAAGGAAGCAAAAGAAGCTCCATCTCTCTCCAAAGTCCTTGATGAGGGATGTAATGCTAGATTCTTCCTGTTTGTTCATGTCACACTTTACCCATACTTCTTCCTGTAGAAAGGACTCCTCTACCAGGAAGATGTGCATATATAACATCGACTTTTCTAGTTCCCCATAACCTAAGAAAATACAATGAAGTCCCTGAAGATACATGCTTCCATGTGGACTCAGCATGGGTCTTACAGAGGTTATGCTTTCTGTCCTGACAGAACACCATTATTTGCAATTTGTGGCGTTCTTCTCTTAATAAGTCCTCAAAAGCAAGAAAGATTTTCCACCTTCTTTTCTGCAACAAATATTCTGATGATTATGACGAGAAAGGACTGTGTACAGAAGATGAAGTGAGCTCATTTATGACTGCCCAGCAAACACCTTTCTTTTAGTTGCAGGACAATAAGTATCTAGGCATTCATGCTGTGGGTAACTCTGGATGAGGGCATAGACATATACAGAGCAACACACTCTGTAGAAGGTGAATTATACATCTGTGCTGGGTGGAGTGTGTTGCAAATAAAATGAATGCCAGTTCTGCAAGACACATCAGACCACATTTGGATGAATAATTACAGCCGGATGAAACACACTCTTAATTTTGACATTAACTTTGTTACATTAAATTAATATAATTAATATATAATGTCTTAATTGATTTATCAAAAGACTGGTAGTGATCTGTTTTTGTGGGGTTTTGTCAAGTGCATTTTCCTGGTGAGTCCTGTGCTGTTGTGCATTCCCACTTCTGAGCAATGCCATAAGGCAACACACTCTCTGAAGTCTACAGAAGCAGAGAGCAGTCCTATGGGAGTGGCTACTCAGCAGCATCAGGTATGTGATTTATTCTGGTTCTCTGCTAGGTATTTATGGCTTGTGACAACTTTGTATCTTTTCAAACCTATTTGTCACTTAGGAAAAAAGTGCTTTGCAAAATGAGTATTCTCCCATTGATTACACCCCTCACAATATTTTCTGCTAACTTATCACACATTATTTGCCGCAATTTAGAAAACACAAGAGAACGTAGAAGTCATAGACTTGAAATTTTCTATTATTCTTTATGAGTACAGCATGCAGCCATTGATCCAACAGGATTACATGAAAGACAGCTACAAAAAAGGAGTTTTAATCCATCTGACATGTCTGAAGGGTATACCCAAGAACTATACCTGATGTGTATATTCTTGCTTCAGTAAGAAGAGAAACGGCTTGTGCATTGAAATTTTCTCTGGGTTCTGCCATTGTGCAAGCTCAGGGGAAGCACTGAAGTGTTCCAATGTGCCATGGCTTCACTCATTCAGTGTCTCCTATTAGACTGTGTCAGAAAACATCTTTATTTTCATCTGACAGACTGATGAAATAAACACTTTTGCTTTCTGCCTTTCAGACAAATTACTGTGTTGTGCTTGTTCATATCAATATCTTTCACATTAAATAAAAGCCATACATAATGTTGCTAAGTATAAAGGCAATTCTCTAGTAAGAATTCTCAGTATACATGACAGATCCTTTAAAACTTTAGCTTTTACACATATCAGTTCTGCATGGGGACAAACAGTTCCCTAGATTTAAGATTTATCCCAGAGATTTCGAACTGGGCGGTTTGGGTTCACAGAATCACAGAATATTCTGAGTTGGAAGGGACTCATGAAGATCATAAGTCCAGCTCTTGAGTGAATGGCCCATATGGGAATAGAACCCACAATTATCACATTATTAGCACCATGATCTGACCAACTGAGCTAAATGGAAATGTTCTTCTCCAAAAACGAGAAAAACACTGGCATTAAGTAAAAAACCTGATTTTTCTCTGCTTTTTTGCTTAGATTCAAGAAATGTTGTAGTTTTCCTTAAAAGGTTTATAATTTGTTTTTTCACCTAAAATGTGACATTTTCAAGAAAAATTGTTGATTTTTTTGTATTATTTCTTTTCTTGGGAACAAGTTCCATTTTTAAGACAATCCTAGTGGAAACCATCACACAGGACACTTGAGTTTGGTTTTCAGTTGTTCTTTGTTGGTTTTGTGCTTCTGTGGGAATTATAGAAGCTAAATGAGATGAATAAATGGATTTTTAACAGGCTTATTACAATGAACACTTGCCAACATGTTCTCAGTTTGAAACATAAAGCTCTTAAGATTTAATTTTTAGCAGGCTTTCTCCAAAAGTAAAATTTAATTAGAACCCAATTATACTGAAATTGAGGTAACTGCTGAGGTAGTGCAATGGATATTCAGTCCCATATGGTCTGATTTATAATCCACAAGCACTTTGAAGAAATGCCTTATTATTTTCTCTACATTTATAGACATTTCCTATTAAAACAAATTAAAATGTCATGGCTGTTTTGCAAGTATTTGAGTAAAGACTTAAATCATATAAGAATGTCTATTTTACTATATATTTACTATGGCTTTACACTGCCAAGAATAAACATGCATGTTTCATATTATATTTCAGGGCCTGAGAGTTTCTCTTGGAAAGATAAAGAGGAAAATAAAAAAATCTTTCAGAAACATCACTATGACCGTAATTCCTTTGTACAAAAAAAAAATCTTCCTAGAAAATACAAAATAAGGTTTCCTATTTTGTACTCACACCAATGTGAGTACAAAATACTGTTTCTGAACTCATGATTTCTAGACCCAAAATGAGGTCTCAACAAACATCTCTAAGCTATATGTGAATCCATGAGCATAAAAGTTGTAAAAAATCCCCCACAATAACAAAACCCAGAGATCCAGACTATTTTCTTACGGCCACCATTTTTCTTTGAGGGAATTTATGACACTTTTAAGGGCTTTTATCTGAGATTTCTAATTAATTACATGACTAGAACTTAGAGCAGAAAGCATCTACATCCTCTACATGAAGCATAAGGTACAAGACAAAGGAGGATCAGAAGGGTCAAAAACAGTAAAGAAACAGAGGCCTGAAAAAATGACCCTTCTTGACTCATGCTATAATAATCCTTGGTCAAATTTCAAGTCAAAAAATTCTGCAATTGATTCTTTTTTAGTGTTAAACAGGAAATGTTAACATTTAAATGGTAATTAGTTACCAATGCTGATTAGCATTTCCTTCAAGGAAATTTGATGTGGACTTAGGTTAGTTTGTTAAGCTTAGTCTATTTTCTCCAAAAATCATTTTGTGCTTTCAAAGTGGTCTCTGGAGGATAATAATCTATATTTTAAGAACAATTTTCTGGATAATTAACATGATTACGAAGTTTGGCAGATTAGCTAAATGGCAATGAAATAACAAGTACTAAGTGTGGTGCTATGACCTAAAAAACTTTCCTTTTTTTGTAATGGAAAGCTCCTTTGAATTCTTCTCATTCTCTTACATACAAGAGGCTTAAAAACATTTATTGTAGCTGTTTTCTCCATTTACACATATGATTGCAGATCTAACATGTCATGGGAGGTGCCAACAGTTCTGCTTGTTGGCAGCTGCATGTCACTGAATGTTGATAACTGTACACCACCACACAACTTCTCAGATCACACTTGCATCTACGATCCAGGCACTGCCACAGAAAGCTGATGAGTGTTCCTAAAGAGGAGGAAAGACTCTACAACCCCCCATGTAAACAATAATTGATCTGCAGCATTCATATAATCATAGAATTGTTAAGCTTGGAAAAGACATCTTAGATCATCAAGTCCAACCATAAACCAGCAGCAGCACCATGTTCACCGCTAAACCATGTCCTGAACTGCCGTAGCCATGTGTTTTCTGAACACTTCCAGGTGACTCCACTACTTCCCTGGGAAGTCTGTCTCAATGCTTTACAACCCTGTCGCGGTTTGGACAGGTGTCTACCAAGAAAGGCAGGAGCCTCCCTTGGGATGAAAAGTGTAAACCCCCTTCCCTCCGAATTATTAGTATTTTGAAATTAAGGGGCTCTCAGGCAAAGATAGGGAATAGGAATAACAGATCTTTACTAAGTATATATATATATACACATTTATATATGAGGTGAAACAGGCAACAACTATAATGGTGACAACAAAACAGAACCAGAAAACCCACTGACCCACTCAGGTGTCAGGCACCTTCCCCTCGGTGCAGTTCCAGTCCCGGCCGGCAGGGGCGCTGTGGCTCCGCTGGGCAGGGCAGGTGCGATGGTTCCCCCGCGGCTGCAGGGGGCGCTGTGGGGCAGCTCGGGGAGCAGACGCCAATGGCGGC
>VZRX01019721.1:37133-62566 GCA_013398075.1 Notiomystis cincta
TCTCGGCCCCTTCCCGAGAAACCCCAGACAGAGAGGTGCTGCACCCAGATGCTCTCCAGGCTTGGCCACTTCTGTTGTTCTCATTAGGTATCATTATTAACATTTCTTAGGAGTATTTTTTTATGGGAAAAATTCCTTAAAAAAAGGAGACTAAAGCCCTGGACAAACCCCTTCCGTGATTTTTTCCCTAATATCCAATGTAAACCCTCCCTGGCACAACTTGAGGTTCTTTCTTCTCATCCTGTCACATGTTACCAGGGAAAAGAGGCCAACACTCACCTGCTACAGCCTCCTTTAGGATACCTGTGGAAAGTGATAAGGTCCTCCTAAGCCTCCTTTTCTCCAGTCTAAACAGCCCTAGCTCCCTCAGCCGCTTCTTATAAGACTCGTGCTCCAGACCATTCATCAGCTCCATTGCCCATCTCTGGATCTTGTTCCAGCATCTCAATATCTTCAATTCGGTGCTTGATTACATGCTGTTAAAAACTACCAAAAAGTGCTTAGCAATGTGCTCCTTTTTTAGCCCAATTTAGGTTGATACTGTCATTATAAAATAATCATAAAACATCTTTGCATCTTTAAAGAGCAGTTCTGACGTTGGTTAAATTCCTGGCATGTGCTTGCCCATCTGGGAGTCTCACAGGGTGTGATCATCAGCATGCTGGTCCTCCCATACATACTGTGTAAAAGGACCATTTCCTCCTCTCTGCACGTAGTCTCTGTTCTCTATTGCACTTGTGGGCAAAAGAGTCAAACTGGGAATTTGCATCTGCTCAGGTTTTAATAATATTATTCAGAAATACATCTTTATTAGCTGATTTTCTGGTCAGCCGTTGCTAAATCCTGTCCAGGTATAAGCTGATTTGAAGCTTTGATGTTTAATTGAAATGTGTTCTTGAGCCTGTTAATACTGGTCAGTGCACTGGAAAATGCAGCCTGACTTCTTGTGATACAAACTGTCAGGGTGATGAAGACCCTTTTTTTCAATAAAGGCTAAACCCACAAAACTACTCTTCTCTGTAAACACAATGAGCATTCAAGAAAACCATAGTAAACTCATTTTTTAAGTGGCAAAGCAAAGATCTCCAAAATAAAAAAATACTGGATTTACAGGGATCCTTACTATGTTTAGCTCCTTCCCTGTGCAATGCCTAAAGTCCTGTGGGAGTGGAAGAGCTTGTGGTCCTAGAAGTAATGATATCAATAATGTCTCACTCAAAACTTAAGAGAGAAGCACCACTGATTTTAGCCTTTTCTTTTTCGTCTGCTCTGGTCCATATCTGAGCCAGGCTGCTTGAGACCCATATTTCACAGAATCATGGAAGGGACCTTAAAGATCATCTAATTCCAATCACCCTTCCATGGACAGGGACATTTTTCAGTAAACCAGGTTGCTCAGAGCTCCATCCGACCTGGTCTTGAACAATTCCAGGGATGGGGCATCCACAACCTCTCTGGGAAACATTTTCTGGTGCCTCACTACTTTCAGTTTGATCCCATTCTCCTCTGTCCTGTCACTACATGATTTTTAAACAGTCTCTCTCCATCTTTCTCATGGGCTGTCGTTTTCCCTTTTACTCCTGTGGCTTCACCTAACTGCCATGACTTTTCAAACATCATGGAAAGTGACTCGGTAACTGCATCAGTCAATTCCCTCCAGACTCTAGGATGTGTCTCATCAGGTCCCATTGACTTACATTCAAGTTCCTCAGGTGGTCATGAACTTGATCTTTACGTACAGTGGGAGGGACTTTGCTCCCCCAGTCCTCATCCTGCTGTCCATCCCCTTGGGATCTGTGGGAAGAGAGGTTGCCTTTGAAGACTGAAGCAAAGAAGGTGTTGAGTACCTCAGCCTTCTCATCTGTTGCTATGAGTTTTCCATCATTGTTTATTGGCAGTACACCTTCTTTGACATTTTTTTTCTGGTTAACATATGTGTAGAAGCTCTTCCTGTTATTTTTTGTGTCCCTTTCCGAGTTCAGTTAGAGCTTCACCTTGGCCCTCCTCATCCCCTCCCCACACAACCAAACTTCATCTCTATTCTCTTCACACATTACCTGTCCTTATTTATACTATCTATGTATGTGCTCTGTCCCTGTAGTTTGACAAGCAGTTCCCGACTCAGCCATGCTGATCTCTTGCTTTCCTTCTCCTATTTCTTACTCCTGGGAATTGCTATCTATTGCACTCTGTAGAAGACATCCTTAAAAATATACCAGCACTGTTCCACCCAGCCTATTGTCCTTGAGGGCAGTATCCCAGGGATCTCACTGACTATGTCCTTGAAAAGCTGAAATTCTGCTTTCCTAAAGTTTAGGGGTCTAACCCTACTCCTTACTTCACTCATATTCCTAAAGACAGCAAACTCCACCGCTGCAGCCCAGATTGCATCCAGTCTTAATGTCCCCAGCTAGCTCGCTTGCATTGGTTACCAGCAGATTCAGTAACACATGCCCTCTGGTAGGACTGTTACCTGAGTCAAGAGGTTATAATGATGCCCATATTGCTCCTGGGGTACAAAGGTGGTTTGGAACACTGTTATTCCTTCACCTTGTGGGAATCTACTACAGTGTTTTATTTGATGTATCTGTATGAAAGTGGTAATAATGAAATATGTCGAACACATCAGCTTTTGCCCCCAGAGGAAAAGAAAGCAAACAGTGTCTAGACATAGGAGAAGCATTTAACAGAGGCTGGTGCACAGTGAAAGATACAATATTTGCCATTGCTGGCATTCTTTTCTATAGATAGATACCTCCTCTGCTGCTGACAGCTCCATTCTCCACAGCCACAGAATCAGATAGAGAAGCTTCGGTAGATTCACGAGCTCACCTAAAGCTATGCTGTGCTTTTCTGAAATGTGTGCTCTGTTACAGAGGTTAATAGTTAAATCTAATCTCAGACAGGTAATGCTGATGGGGGCTCAGCAGCATTTAGTTGTAGACATTGGGATGTTCAAAAGTAAGAGTACTTTTTAATTTTAGAATTGTCAGTGGTTTTAGATCATACTGATTACATTGCACTTTCTTGAGATCATCTGCCCTTAGTTCTGAGTATAACTCCAGACTTCCACATCTCAAAAAATGCATGCAAATTCAAATTGGCTTTTCTAATCTTCTCTCTGCATAACCTTGCAATATCCTTATAGACCTCACAAGTTACCTGACCCTCCTTCCAGAGATAATAGATTCTTTTTTTCCCCTAAATTCCAGCCTAAGTTCTCTGTTTAATCAGGCTGGTAATTTTCCCTGATGACTTGTCTTTCTACAGTTGGGGGCAGCCTGGTCCTGAATATTTAACAATTCCTTTTTAAAGCACATCCAGCCTTTCTAAATTCCTTTACACTTCAGAACTGACTACCAAGGGACTCTGTCAATCAGGGTCCTAAACAGGCCAAAGTTTGCTCATTGGAAGTCCAAGGACGAAGTTCTGCTGGTACCCCTCTTTATTTCACCCAATACTGAAACTCTTAACATTTCCCGGCCACTATGCCCAAGACAGCCGCTGACTACCAAATCACCCACCGGTCCTTCTGTGTTCACAAACAACAGGTCAAGCAGGAGACTTTCCCTGGTAGGCTCATTTACCAGTTGTGTTAAGAAGTTGTCTTCCACACACTCCAAGAACTTTCTAGACTTCTTCCTCCTTGCTGTGTTGTATTTCCAGAAGACATTTGGCAAGTAGAAGTCACCCATGAATACAAGGGTCAGCAACCATGAGACTTCAGCCAGCTGCTTGTAGAATGTCTCCTCTGTTCGTCCTGTTTGGGTGGAATGTAACAGACTCCCACCACCATGATGTCCACCCTGCTGACCTTCCCCCTGATCTTTGCCCACAGGCACATGCAGTTCCACCCCACTGCTTTGCCTGTGTCTTCTAAAGGGCTTATAGGTACCCATTGCATCACTCCAGTCATGAGAGTCATCCCACCATATTTCCAGGATAGCAAATGCATAACTTTCCTGTTGTCCAATGGCTTCAAGCTCTTTGTGCTTGCTGCCCATACTGCGTGCATCGGTGTAGATGCACTTCAGCTGGGCTAATGGTTTTGCCCTCATCACAAGCCTGCTACCCCTAAGCTGATCTCCAATAGCCTGGTCTTAACCCTTTCCCCCTCTGAGCATAGTTTAAAGCCCTGCTAATTCCTCCTGGTTTCTGTGAATCTGTCTTGACTGAGTTAAGAAAAATACCTATGGGGCAGGTGTGTTGTAAAGATTTGTCCTGTATCATAAGTGAAGTGGCTTTGTTGAAAATAATTATCACATTACAGTGTAATGCTAAATGAGATATCTTGGGTCAATTGAGAATTTAACCATACTGACATTTCAGGATTCAGCAGTGTATGTAATATTTCTAGTATTGACAGGGTGGAGTGAGAAGATGCTATCAGACTTATGTTGTACTAGCTCCAGTCTGTGAAAAAAAAAATTCTTACACTGAGGAAACAGCAATTACCTCTATTCTCTCATTTTTCAAAGACTAAGAAGGGATGGTAGTTTTCTCAGTTGTTGCAAAAATATTTTTGAAAGAAACCATCTCAAAACTCAGGAGAGGAAGATAGAAAAGACCTGATGTTTTTGAAATAAGAAAATTTTCATAACAGAAAAAAAACCAAACAGATGGCATTTTAACAACTGTTTTGGCATAGATCTCAATGTAGTATGTGAAAAGCTGACATGATCTTATTTACAGATTTCCTTTGTTTCTTTGACTACAGTTAGAAGAAAATACTTCATAAAATGCATTCTACAATCATTTTAATTGTTAGCAAGCAGAGTTGTCTGAAAATAGCTTTATACATACAGCTGTACTTATATACAATGTGTACAGAAGCACAGTAACAGACACTTCCAAAATGTGCACACTGGGTTAGCAACACGCCTAGTAAAGCTCCAAACAGTTTAACTAATTCCCCCATACCATGCTACAAGAATTTGAGAGGAGCTATATACAATTTAGTTCATTTACTTGAAACAGACTTTGAATATTAGGTCTGGAAAATAATGAAGCAAAACTGCTGGCTTCCTGACAAGAAGGAGTTGTACTCTACCTCAGAACACCTTTCCCTCACAACAAAAAGGAACAGACTGTAGCTTTCCATTCTGCCAGAAAGTTGGCTCATGCTGTCCCTACCACACACAGCAATTTAAGACACTGAGTGGAAAGCATGAATCAAACAGAAGCATCAAATCTACTACAAATTAGATTATCATTTTTCCGGTAGGGCACCTGTATCATTTGGTAATGTCCGCATCAGAAAAATTAATTTAGGAAATAAAAACCACAATGGATTTAGAAGTTCTGTGAAAGGCTATGCAGTGTAGAAAGGTTGTCAAACAAAATGAGGACCAGAGAAACAAAAAAAAACCAGCAGAAATAAACAGAAAACTTGGTTGCAGCCAATGATAAGCATCAAGAATTGAAAAAGGAAGACTTTAAGCTTTGCAGCTGTAAAATATTTTTGAGTGAAAAGGACTCGAGATTGATCAGAAGAGCAGAATCCAAAACTTGGTCTGGCATTGTGCCGGTTTGGACACAAATCGAGGAGGAAACAACCCGGAAGGGAGTCTCCCTCCTCTCCCCCGCCAGCCAAGCAAGCAGGTCCCGGCAGCACCCACCCCTCACGGGTTCGGGAGAAAGAATTTCTCAAACGAGAGTGAAAAAACCCCCGTTTATTCAACAAAACGAGCTCCCCCCTCCCTTCCCAGAGGTGGAGGCCGATGGGTTTCCCCACAGTTCTCTCACGTGTCCCAGGCCCAAGGCCCGAGCCCAGCCGGGCCCTGCCGGATCGAGGGGTCCCAACCACGAGTCCCAGAGATGGTGAGCCGGTCTCGGATGAAGGAAACGAGCTGAAAACCGTCCAGAAAAGAGCAGAAGCCGCAGAAGCAGATCTCCGTTCCTCTCCAGCCAACAGCTGAAAAGCAAAGGTTGAGAGCCACCCCTCCTCCTCTGCTACCAGCAGAGGGAAAAAAGTCTCCAGCCGGGCAAAAGTATGTAAACACTCCGGCTGCAAGGTCAGGCGAGCCGCCGTGAAGAGTCCTCCCGGCTGCAGTCCGAAGGCACAAAAAAACCTTCCAGCAGGCGATGGGGAATACAAGATCATCCCACAACAGGCATCCAGGAAGAATTAGTGGTATAAAATTAAAAAGGAGTTCTGAGAACATGTGGGCTCACACAGAAGTAAGGCATTAAGAAGAGAAGAGGGAAAATGAAAAAAAAGGAGGATGAGGCAGTTTTGGATGTGTCCTTGTTCTAGACAGAAAAGGATTCATTTCTGCAGTAGCCAGGAGAGACACAGCCAGGACCCTGAGGTTATTTTATATCACCTCATGCCAAAGCAGGGGGCAGGGAAGGGATGGGTTCCTTCCACTCAGGCTGATGGTGAAGTGAGCAGTCCAGGTGGTGCCAAGTTCCCTGTGGTGAGTGCTCACATGTGAATCCTTCACCTCTTGTTATTAATTTTAATAACACTCTGTTATTAATGTTGTTGTTGCTACTGGTTTTTGCTTATTTCATTGCTGTTTCTAGTAAATTGTTATCATCTTAACCCTTGATATGTACCTTTTATACCTCCAATTTCTCCTCTCCATCCTGCTGCAGAAAGGTAGAGACAGAAGTGTGGAGTAAGACAATGGCACATGGTTTGGAGTGATTCAATGGGAACACTAAATTGGGGAGTACCATTTCTAAACTCTGACAAAATGACAATTTTCTAAACCATTCCACATAGATTTACAAGTTCATGTTAATTAGCTCCTTTGTATAAAGACTTCTAAGGAGCCACTGAAGCCACAGGGCAACTGCAGCCACCTAGGGTAGGCCATATGGAGCCAGTCTACACTGAACTTAATAGGTATTCTCATTGCACACAACTGCACACAACTTTAACTACATTACATCCTCCTGTAGGTTTCACCAGCTGAAACCATGCTGGCTGACATTAAGAATTTCCATCTGTTACTTTCCCTGTTGAATGGTTACAACTGATGATTTTTTTTTTTCAGATAATTAGGTAGAACACTTATAGTTTATATCAATATAACTTCTCGCTGCTTTAAAAATTGGGGTAGGGATATAGCTAGTCTTGAAGACAGAGAAATTAATAAAGAAATTTTAAGTTCAGGTGGTTCACAGAGTTACAAACAGAACTAAATAAGTGCAAGTGTATTGTTAAGGACAAAGGGACTAGTGAACTGATACACTGAATTAGCACTTAGGCTTTTGAAATTATACAACTAGCAACTAATTCTGAAATCCAATCTAAATTTCTAGTGTAGTCTCTAGTATTCACCTTAGAGAAGTCTCTGCAGAAGCATAGGATATGGTGTTGTGACAGTGACAGATCTGTGCTGGAGCAGTTCCACCCAATTGTAGAGAAAAAGACTTAAAATTACATTTGGCTCATGAACTGGCCATAAAAAACTACTGCCACAAGGTGTCTTTGTCTGCTATTACTGCCCCTTCTAAGAAGGACACTGTGAGCATCTCTGGAGCTCAGACATGAAAGCTAACCTCTCACCTGGCTGGAGAATGATTATTTGTCGGATTCTATGCCACTGTATAAGAGGGGAATCAGCTCTGACACCTCCCTTCAGCCTTGCATAAGTAGCAGCAATAAGCTTCAGTCATTGTGTCTATTTGACTACCTGTGCTGATATGTGAGCTGATTAAAGAAAAAATAAATTAAAAATTGAAAGTTTAATTGAATCCAAAATGCCTAACAGTCTTAGTCAGCAAAGCTAGCACATAACACAGAGCTAAAATCATGCAAAATCTGTTAAAGCAAATCATAAGCCTGGATCAATATTCAGTTAAAAATACATCTTTTCAGATCAGAAAATCTATACTTTTTAAAGCAATGTTATATCAGATACACTGCGTTACTTTATGTTAAACGTATGTTAGCATCTCCTTTAAAGTACAATATGATGCCAGTCAGTTTTGTTTTCTCAATAAAAAGTACTCATCGCTTTTATCTAAAAGTCAGATGGTGTGAAATAACCTCAGATTCACCAGAATTTAACTGATCCTCTCTTCTGAGGACTGTCTACGAACGAGAGCCAAAAGCGAGTTACAAGCTGCAAAGGAAAAGTTCAGATTTATTTCACAGTCAAAAATCACACTCATTAGATCATAATGACATTTCTTGTTTCAAGTTGTGCCCGTTCAGCTGTGTCATGGTAGTTACTGTGTTCCTGGTATTGCTTTTCAGGGAAGTCATTTGAATGGCAGAAGAGTTGCGCAAGTAGCTGGCAGATCTCTCTTTCTGAGCTTTCCTCCTGCAGCGAAGCTGGTTGTTGAAATGTCTTCTAAAACTCTCACTGAGAAAATACAGTGCAAATGGGTTGACACAAGAGTTGCAGAAGCTCAGCACTCGGGCCACCAAGGTAACAACCATATGTCCCATTGATGGATCGATCTTGTTGTAGTGGAAAGATCTGTACATGTATAGCACGTGGTTGGGAAACCAGCAGACAGCAAAGAAGCCAACAAATACTAAAACAATTTTTGCCAGACGCTTCCGAGTTTCCATCTAAAAAGATGAAGAGAACCCAAATGAACAACAATGAATAGAACTACCCTACATAACAGACTTAATTAAAATATGTAGCATTTTGCTGTATATCAGCTTCAACAATTACCATAAGTAAGGCCAGTAAACACTCTTCCTTCAGGGCCTGAATTACTTTTGCCATCTCACTTATTTTCCTTTTCCTCTTTCAGTTTACTTTTGGTGAAAGATCTTGGCTGTTTGCATTTCCAGAAGGTTGCTCTTTCTATATGATACACAGCAAGAGTGATTCATGGCTCAAGGAAACACCAGCTTTTAGCATGCAAGCATGCACTGAAGGATGCCATGAAACCTAATCCTTTCTGATGAGATCTCAGTGCTTGGCTTGAAACTATTTAGCTATTTAGAAACCGTTAGTTTCAAAATCTAGAGATATCATGAGATAAACATTATTAGGGTGCTAGCCATACAGTGGCACTTACAGCCCTTCATTTTCCACGAAACCAAAATTGCATTACACTGTCTGAAGCATCTTAATTCCAGGATAGGGTGAAAGGTTCCATTAACTGCAATAACATCACAAAATGGACCTTAATTGCAGTGCTAAGGTACAACAGATTACAGTGTAGATACTGAGAGTGACTGAAAAGATGGCAGGATATGAGCCTATGCAGTGGTTCCAAACTGAGAGAGGGAGATAAACTGGCCAGGTAGAAGGCACCAGCGAGGCAGAAAATTTCTTCATATTCCTCCTAAAAGATTTATTCTGTATATCAGGCATGAAAGTTTTGCAAAGGAAGGAAAGTTTTCTAATCTGCTCAATTTTCTGGGAAAATAAAAACAATCAAGTGAATTTATTCTAACAGTTTTTCAAAATCTGTGAAATTAATCTTTAAATAGTTTTCTTGGGTCTATCTAAACAAAAAACAGCAGGGAAAAAAAAGATGGGAAAACTCTAACATTCACATTTGGCCGTATTTGTATTCAGACAGACTGCAAGAGCAGACTAAAAGGTACAGAAGTATAGTGTGAATATTATACTTGGCCTAAAGAAACATGAGCTGATATAGTCTGAATTTATTTCCTCTTGCTAGGAGATTTGTAAGTACACCAGAATTTTCTAGTCTTCTGAGCCTCATAGATTAACAAACAGAAAAAACCTAAGTAGAATGAAAAAATGTGTTCTTACTTTGAAAATACATGTGGGTTCAGAAATGTGGTATAAATTAAATATTGTTTCTATCCAGAGGGTTCAGCCAAAAGGCTCTCTACATTCCACAGGAAAATAAAATAATACATGAAGTGCTAATATGTATGCACTTTTGACAAGAAACAGACTAGAGTAGAAAAGAAAAGTTGCTCAAAAAGGATGTAAAGGAATGTAGTCTTTCTAAAAGAATATATGCATGCAAGGAGATTTCTGTATGAAAGTAGTTTTCTAAATTGCTGGCAGAGAAAACCATTCAAAACTGCTTAAATGGGCATAAGTATTTTTCTATATCAATACTAATGTTTTTGCAAAGTAGTTAAGGCACTTTCACTGCAAAAGCTGTTGTTTGCACATATGTGTGTTCCTGCTAATGTTACTATCTTATTGCTTTTGGTGCCTTATGGGGAAAATTTGCTTTGTCCAGCATTTTAAAATGCTTCATCTCAAAGATATAGAGAATCTATACCAAGAGTTTTATAGCATCTATAACAGAAAGGATATTAGAAAAGTGCAAGATCACTATTGTATCTGAGAAAGTCAAAAAAAGAATCAGTTAATGCTCTATGTTCACATTTCCAATACTCCTTTATCTGAGAAGAATCTTAGATCCCCATAGAAAAATTTTCCCTGCCTATGTCAGTTTTCTCATTTCCAAACACAAATAAAAAGGGACAATTCTCAAAACATTCATGTAAGATTTCTTTCCTAAAATTACTGTCTATAGAGACAGGTGAAGCCATCATGATTAACTACAGAAACATCATTCCTCAGAAAGAATGTAAGTAATGGTTACAGTACACAGACTATAAGTCATGGTTACAGTAACAGCAGAGACAAACATACCAACCTCTTTTGCTGTTAGGAATGCGCATGGATGGCAGTGAATTTATAATTTTCCTTGTTCATGTTCATTTACATACTGGGCTTAATATTGAATAATTGTGAAAACAAGGAAAATGTTGAGATAATCCCTATCTTATTCCATGTGGAGAATGAACTGATCCTCTGCAAAATCCAACAAATTGGATGTTACAATTCCTTGACTTTCATTTATAAGTGTATACAGCACACAAATCTTTTACCGGGATGCAAAAAGCAAATTGCTTACCTGCCTTTTGGAATGCTCACTGTGTTCCCCAGGGATGTTGTGAGCACTTTTTATTAAACTCCTTGCAATATGATAGTAGTAGATACTGATAATCACGAGAGGGACAAGGAAATACACAAGGAAAAGCAGCACCGAATGGATCTTTGGGTGCATATCGTCTGTCATGGGGTACGGTATGCATGCTGTGAAAGTGGCATTATCTGTGTCATTGATGTGAGCCAGTTCAGAGAACACTGCTTCAGGGACTGCTAGGAGCATGGAGATTACCCAGATGGCAGTGGCTTTAAGACAAGTCCATAGCACTGCACTGGAGGTCTGGATATCCATGGGATTTACAATTGCTTTGTACCTGAAATTGATAAAAATGCAGATGCAAATTAAAAGGTATTCAAATTCAACATGCAATGCACAAGCTTACTTCATATATTTGATTAAAATGATGTCATGTTTTTTCTTATTTGAAATGTCAAGGGGCTTGTAATCTTTCTTAAACTTTCATTCTCTAAATCTCTACATTTTTTGTATACACTCATCAGAGGAGGAAGAAGGAGCCCTGGATGCAACATGTGGCTGTAGGTGCCCATTCTGTGCCTGTGTGGTGAAAGTGAAGAATCAGCCACGGCTCTACCCTTTCCTTCTCCAAATACCCCCAGCAAATCTCCAAATGTGCACCCTACCTCCATTCTTCCACCTCACTCTTGTACCAGAGTGCACACTTAGTGTTTCCTTCCTTCTTTCCTTGGCTCCTGAAGCCCAAGGCTCTCTCTTGCTGCCACCACAACTTTCCCACTCTAGGACACTCCCAGCCTCCCTCAGAGGAATATGTGCATCTTCATAAAGTCAGGCACATATGACTCCAAAAGGTCTCTGCAGAAGGTATTAAAATCTTACATAAAATAAACATTTCCACATTGATAGTTGGAAGCTGCTGCTCTACACTACATTTTGGAAGTCTGCCTAATAATGTATATTGCATATAAACCTTTGTGGAACTGATAATTTCATAGCCCTTGCAATGGAAACAGGAAGAATTGCAGAAATTGGAAATATCACTCTAGAGCAAAGTAAAATAAATGAATAGAAGGAGACTTTGGTCAGGAATTCTTTTATTTTTAAAAAAATCATTGCAGAAGGTGATAAAAAGTCACACTTTCCACAAGAAAATGTACATGTTATAAAGACAAATATAATTTGAGAAAAATATTTCAAGGATACCTTAAAGTTCCACTTAGATATTTAATTTAATTTATTTAATGTAAGTCAATTATGTTTTAATGTTTTTATTAAAAACTAAACCTTAAAAAAAACATTTCATTTTGTCTAAGCTGTGGCAATATGGAAGCTCGTGGGAATTTTTAACTTCTTTAAATTTTTGTTTCTACTTTCAATGTGATTTGGGATGGCTGGGATTTTTCTCTGAAAGAGCAGAAGTCTTGAGAAATGGGAAAAAAGTATTCTTCTTTAATATTCAAAGAAAAATTTAACAGGAAGGGGGGAGTCAGGAGAGATTCATACTCCAGGTACATAACTTTTTTCATCCTCAGGTGTTTGATGTCAGTGGAAAAGTACTTCTGAAGAGTGATTCAGATTTTATTTTTTTTTCTCTCTTAGCTACACAATGAGCTTAGATAAAGGAGAACAGTAATTTAGATGCCTCTGGTTTGTGATAAAATTGCATATCCATACATGTAGATAGATATACATGCATTTAAATGTATAAATATGTACGGGTATGAGCAAGTGTCTAAATACTTACCAAGGATTAGTTTGTACCCAAATATAACATAGTTGCTGAAGAGAATGCTGATAAATGGGGCTGTGATCCCAAATACCCCTTAGGGCCAATCTGCAGGTCCTGACAGGTAGTCCCTCATAGTCCCTCAACACCTTAAGCAGATGTTTGTAACTGGCTAACCATGAAAACATCTGGAGCAGAGTGCTGTCATGGTATCCAAGGAAACCTTTCCTTCGGAGAATACGTGACTCAAAATGTGCCTTGGGGTCTTCTTTCTTGGGTTTGTGATAAATTGTTTAATTATTAAATAATTAAGAATAATGGCTATTAATGTTCATATCCTCTGTAAATTCAGAGAGAGAATTTTTTCACCCCTATCATGGAGTAGAAAACAAAACTCAACAAACTGTCTCTGTTAATTTATATTTACCATTTCTGCTAACACGCAGTGAGAAACTCCCTAGACACCAAGGTGTAAAGAAAACCTTTATACTGCTATAGGAAGGACAGAAGCTTCTGCACAAAACATTAATACCCCCAGCACAAACTGTGACCTTATTATTCAATAATTGCTTCCTATTACTGTCTGCCTTTATTTCATTACATAAAGACAGACCTTCTATCTTTGAGGTGACGTCAAGTCCTTACATCTGCTAATTTTTTAAAAAGTTCACATTCTTAGGGAAGAGCTAGTTTCAGGATTTTGGGGCAGGGGGAGGACTCTGGATAACAATATTGTTTTGTAGTACAGATTTTTTCCTTTCCTTTTCCATTTCATTGCTTCAAAATATTTTGACCGCAGTCCTATAACCATGTCACAAGCAATTGTTTTAGCAGCAAATTGGCCTAGTTAATCTCTATATGGAAGACTTTTTCAGAAGCCTTTACATTAGCAGAAGATGTGGCATATATTTGTACTTTTGGCATATACTGCTGTTTCAGCAAATTGTGTGCTTTCCCCTGAGCCATGACTTACTCCAGGTTGGAAGACACTGGAGCAGAGTGCCCTTTTTCACAAAACAGCTGAATTTAGTGCAAAAAAACCCTTCTTTTATTCTACTTGCTGCTTTACTGACTGCAAGGCAGCACTCTTCTGAGGACTCAGCCCTTCATAGTACTCAGTGTCAACAGGAAGAGAAATGCACTGTTTTACAAAACCTGCCATCTTGTTTATATCTTTGAGAAGCTATAGAGTGAAAAGAAACAGGTTACAGATAAAATGAAATGTGAACTGAGTGTAACAAGAAGTGTTCCCAAAGCAAAAACTCAATCTCTTCCTTTGTATAAAACCAGTGTAAGGCTAAAACATACCACCACCCATTCAAATTACAATGTAAATTCCATCTTCCTATATCCTCTATCATTATCACTGCTGACAAAGGGATCTCAGCTGGGGAAACACTTCCTGTCTTTGGAGCTGTGGTTTCTGCCAACAAGCACAAGCATAAGCTTGCCCACTCTACTTCAGCAGATTAGGGGCTTTGTACAGTGGGGTTTTTTTTCCATTTTAAAGCAATCTCCTCCCTTCTACACAATCCCAGAACAAACTGATGAAAATAATATCCTCTTCTTCCAGAGGTATAACATTTTTCTGCCTTCTAAACTCCAATCTACTTTATCTACTTCTCCTAACCTTTGTTTTCAAAGACTTTCTACAGGTATTTCTCAGCTCCAAATTAGAATGGAAAGCTCTACTCCTGTCTCTGCTGCATCCACAATGCTGTTCCCCTTTCACACACTTGATTTCAAAAGAAAGTGCTCCTTTACTAGACCTACATTGTCCTTCCATTGCTTTCCTACCTCTTCTAGAGTACTTTGTTGCGATGACCTTAAAAAACAACATAAAAATCAAAACCCAAACCAACTAGTCAATACTTAGGCAGCTACTGGAAAATAGCCTACCATTTTAACTAGATTTGCCTCAATATCTTCTTGCCCTTTTAATTGTTTGTGGTCTATTGTCATTTTTTAAAACCCTGCAAGTCAAGGGCTTTCTTCTTGTTGCTTTTTATATAGTACCTACCACAAATAGGACCCTAATTTATCACCTAATTTCCTACATGATATCACAATGAAAATAAATATAATAATGAAGTGTCAGAAGCCAAGCAGAGACATAATTCAGGCAGGGAAGTTTCATATTACTTTGCTTTAATTTTCATTTTAATCCTGGAGCTGGAGGGGTTGGTATTATTTTCCTCATTATAAATAAGGTTTTTAAACTGATGTTGCTGTGCCATAGCACTGCATTTCCTGTAAACTAGAGTAATTTATCAAAACCATTCATATGTTAGTCTTTTATTGTATCCCTCCATGGTGCTTTCAAACACAAAAATTTTAACAACATAAAAGCCTACAAATATATCTGAAAAGGAAACCTGGTTGTATAATCAGTATTTGTTAAAAGTACTAATATCGTGTCCAGTTGCAGTCCACTCCACTACAGTAAAATGAAATTTTGGATGGGACCAAAGCCCTTTTCCTTGTATGGGCAGTTCAATTGGCACAACTCCAGTTGAATCATTAAGAGGAGAACAATTTATCTAGCTGAAAACAGTGTGGGATCATTTGATGTTCACTGTTGTGGAAGCTTCTTTCACAACACACAAACTGTTTGAGATTTGCATTGTTCTATTTTAGTCTTATAAATTCTTGCAGTGTAAAGTTGTTTGTTTTTTTTTTACAGGTAATATCAGTATTTTTATTCTGTGCTTATCTCTGGAGAGCAGAGAATTGCATTCACCCAGGAATGAGCATCTCTGAAGTCTGATAGTGAATATAATGAACAGTATTTGAAATGCAGACTAGAAGACCATGTGTAAACACACTTAAAATCAATGTCAATGACATGTGTTCTGTGTTTTTCAGAGGGAAAATTTAAGATTTTCCTAAGTGGAAAGAGTTTTCCACTCTATAAAAATACACTCTGTTGAGCCAAAAACTATCAATAACACTTCAACGTTTGTTGATTATTTCTCCACCCTGAAAAGAATCAAACCAGAAGTTTCCCAGGATGGTGGAGGGTTTTTTTCTGCATGAAATACATTACCTGTCCTGTCCACCCAGTGTTTCAGAGGAGAATTTTTCTCTTTCCTTTTCATTTTTTCTTCTCTTTCTACTTTTGCTACTTGTTATTCAACTCACATTACCTAACTATGCTTCTTATAAGCACGTGCAAACGTTGCAATGCTAGCTCATTGCCTGCAATCTGGATTTTTAGTCCTACTTCTCTAAAGCCATTCATTTATAACTGCACTAGTTAGAAGTACTTTCAGTATTCTGTTCAGTTTTGCTCCTGAAAGCCTTAGTAAATTGTTTCACCAGCTGTTTTTCAGAAAAGAGAGGTTCGGAGAGGAGAGGAGAGGAGAGGAGAGGAGAGGAGAGGANAGAAATCGAATCTAATAAAGATGCTACATCTATATGAGCAAACTAAACAGTGCCATAGTCTATTTTTAGGCCTGGAGGCCAACTGGCATTGCCTGGACATCCATGACTATTTAATTAATCTCTTTAATATCCCAGTACAAGACCATCACATCCAAACAAATTAGGCAGTTTCCACTTCTGTTGGTGATGGCCCCTGGGGTTGTGTTTATTCCTGAATCATGCCTAGAAGTTGTTTAGGATAATACTGGTCGACCCAAGTCAAAACCACATCATGGACCTCTCCAAAACCAGTTTGACAAGTGGCTGATTGCCAGTCCTCAGCCCAATGCTCTGATACTGCTGAATATGGATTTGTGCATATACATATATGTCTATATAGATATATATAGATATAAACAGATGTATGCATGTACATAGAAAAAAAGGCCCACCCTTTCAGGTGCCTGAAAGCATCATCCAGAAGCCTCACACAATGGCTGGCCTATCCCAACCACTGTGCCCATTCTTTCTTGACTTTTAAAATAGGCAAGCAGTTGTATTTCCCCTGCTGTGTGGGCCAGGAGCTCCCTGCATTGCACCTACTCTGTTTGCACCTAAGCTTCATTTACAATCCTGAAACTAAGCACAGCAAAGTTAAGGAGTCTGATCTCAAAGATATGTTTAAATAATGGCTGGGGCACACCAAAGTCATCAGCCTTCACGAGACTGCCATGACAAAGACAGCTCTGGCACGTGCCTCTTCAGGAACAAAATGGAGCCATTCACATAGCCAGGGTGTCTGGGAGACATTGCCCAGGCCTGCTAGACAGTGGCTCAAAATTAACATTTCACCTGTGAGGAGAGAACTTTATTCTTAGAAGGCTGCATCACACAAAACACTGGATACACTGTTTCCCAGGGGGAAGTATAAGGAAGCTTAGCACATGTATTGGCTTCTATTGCCTTTCTGGACTATCTATCTCATTGCAACATTAATTTAGAATTCTGGACTTTGGATTCTGCTCAGGAGGGGTGGATAGGATAAGGGGAAGGTCAGCACCTAGGCTAGATATTAGGCCTTGCAATGTGCAGCCAAGACAAGCTTATGTACTATCCCCTAGTTTTCTGTTCTCTCTTAAAAAAAAACTTAGAAAAGCACAACTACCCTTGTTTTATTCTTTCAGGGTTTATTTTCTCAATCTTGAAGGGTCAAAGGACTTTGAGAAAAGAGAAATCTATTTATCCAAATGGGCTTGATCCAAATCCCATTGATGCCCCTACTTTTAGACTGATGAAACAGTTGCGTGCTTGTTTGCATATTTACTATGTGTTTACTGCATGTCTCCCAGCAAAAATATCTATACATACTTGCATGAAAAAAATCTCATCACTGCTGGATCAGAAAGTCAACAAAAATATCAATTACAGAAAGTAAAGTGTCTGAAAGAGTAAATCCCAAGTGTAAAATATACTTAGTGCCAGTTTACCTTTATAAAATTTTTGCTGTTACAAAACAATTCTTCCCATTTTGCTGATGAATTCAGTTATAATCCAGGACATGGCAGATAACATACTGTTGTGGAGAACACTACATGGTCAGATGATTTTTAGAAATGTTACAAGCCAGGAAGAATTAAATAACAAAATCTCTATTAATACATCTAGAACAGACTTAGATTTTACCATTTGAGAATCTAGACTCCAGGTCTCTAATTTTTAAATTCAAAAATCAGCAGATTTATTTATTTATTTGCTCCAGTATTATCATCTAGAAGCTCTACTGTGTCACTTTTAAACACATTTCCAGTTCAATTTTATTTGCAACTTCTGATCTTGGTCTGCCTTGAAATCAGTGTAAATGAGGGGAAAAAGAAGTACACGCAAAGGTAAAAAAAGGAATATAAAATTATCATAGAGGAAAAAGTTAATATAGCAATCCTTAAAATACCATCAATCAAACAAACTTGGAGACAACACAAGCATGAAACTATTTTTTAAAAAATACTGTGAAGAGCAGTTGGGAAAAAATGAAGCAATTTTTGAGATAGTCATGTGAAAGAAAAAAATTATATAAGATGTAATAGCAACATATCAGAACAACCCACTCCTCTCATGTTTGTACACACACCACAGATTTATTTTCATATATATGATCATACAAAGCTGGAAATACACAGATCTACATGTAGCAGATGCAGTTATGAAAAGCTTATGTGGACTGTTTATCTCATGGTTATTTTGTCTGATATCTGAAAAGCTGTGTCAGCTTAATTTCAAAATAGTTTCTCTTTAATGAACACCAAAGTAGATTTCCTTTTATTTCTACAAATTTAATGAACTTTTAAGAACTTACTTGCTACTTGTAATTACATTGTCGAATTAGGCTGAATCTCAGCATGTATTTAGAAGTTGCTGGTGGAATACATTAGACCTAGGGATTGTTACTGCATATACCTTGTTTCATTAATACATATAAAAACCCATAAAATAATTTAGCACTAGAAATATATAGTCTGGAAGAATAGTTCTGCAGCAAAACTCATATAATAAATACACAAGTTCTTCTGTAACTAAACAATTTAAAAGGAAGGTTCAATTAAATTATCCCATTTCAGGAGGATATTGAAGAATTCCATCACACTGCACATATGTGCAGAGATGTATTATTGATTCTCTAATAAATTTATCATGTGAAATCTTTTCCCTAGAGAAAGCATTGGTAGAGCATACTTGATCTTTGACATCATTTCTGAGGATCTGCTAAATGCAGACTTGAGAATTCCAACAGTCCAATTCATATTCACTTATTGCAGTCTAGTAGATAAGGGAATTGTGTACCATGTTATGCTGAGGGGCAAACAAATAAAATAAATGAATGCTGATTTACGTGGTTGTTAAGATTTGGGCTGGATCTGCTGTTTAGCAACTATTTTGTCTGCCACAGACACAGGCTTTTACTGAATTGCTTAAAGCAGCAGGACACAGGAGGGCTGGTTTTGGAGCTGTTTCTCTGTGTTGAGGTTGCAGCCTACAAAAGGCAGTGGACAGTGGCATTTGCATTAGTTAAAGAGAGGCTGCTGCCAGCACAACACAGGCACTGCATTGATCACTGCCTAGGATAAGCACCACAGCCATTTCTCACTTTGCTGTCCTCAACCTCAGCTGTTTTGCCAGGAGTTGGGGAGCACACACAGGACACACACAAAGGCAGGAGTTTAACAGATATGGGTGTCTGGATGAAGTTTGAGAAAGAGTTGCCTAACTTGGGAGGAAAACGTTATTTGCTCAGAAATCATTTTCAGCTGTTCAAAGATAGTCACAAGAGGAACCTCTCCAACAGCTGATTTGAATTGCCTGGCTTGGACTATATTAGCCAGAATAGTTAACTCCTTAATCTACTCCAGACATAAAATTCTTTCTGCATTGTTGGGGAGGGAGTGGTTCTGCCATCTCTCTTTTACACCATATTTCTTTTATCTGCATAAAATGGATATAAATTAATTAGAAAATTATGGAGTGGGGACAGGTGACAACAGGCTTCATTGTTGAACTTGACAAAGGTGTTCTGGCAAGCTTTATTTTGTGAGTCAAGTTTACATATATGAACTAAAAGGCAAGTTGAAAAAATGTGACAGACAAAGCTTGCCAAACCTCTCTTAAATTTCTTTTACATTGCCTAGGATTGCATAATTATAACCATACTGCTACAGCCTACAGTGAGAGAAATGTCTGGACCATCATTTATTTTAATGTACTTCAGTAATTCATTCATTCAATACATTTACCTCAAGTGTTAGGGTTTCTAAAATATATACTTATAGAATCTCATAGTTCTGCTTGATTCATATATTTTTGTTTTCCCATCTACTGTATATAGCAAAGGCATTGTTTTTCACTTATACAGATAATCTTCCATTTTAACTTTGATTATTTTTTCTTTACTCTTCAGTTAATTATAAGTAATTTTCAAGATATCATTTAACACTACATTCCTCATAAGGCCTCCTTTGAGCTAATAGAGCTCAAAAGGAAATCATGTCCACTGTCCTGCTTAATCTGCTCCACTACATGTAATAAGAAACGAGGATTTTATATTTTTTTAATCGCTGTATTTCAGCCTGAATCAGCATCTGCCATAATAAAAGAAGAGATTAAAAATATATTCTGAGAAAAGTAGAGAAGTTTTTATTAAGGTGATATTATTAATGAAAAATACAAAGAAGTTACTAGGGCAGCTTTTCACACTTCAGAACATTCCCAGAGTCCCCAAAGACAGAAGGAGATAATAGACCAGCAAACTGAGCCAAAACAGATTTTGCTATCAGATGTCAGCAGAAGTCATCACAGAGTGCAAACTTGCAAAAAACATTCTTGATTTTTTTTTATACAGATTGCAGTCTTCCAAATTTAAAACAAATAAATAGAGAAAAAAAATAGAAGGAACAAATAGTTTAGCTATGCAAGTCCATAGAATACACCTTAAGCATCTCAGGCACTGTGTTTAGCTATTTAAGTATTAATTTAACTTTTCGAACTGTTACCTGTTAATGAAATACTTGTCTCTTCAAAGGTATCTTTATGTCATGTTACTTAGGAAGAAAGCAAATACAATGCTATTCCAATTGTAGTAGGGTGAGTCCAGCTTTGCTGTCTCCATTAGAGTGCAGCAGAACTGCATTAGAGCTAACACATTTAAATCTTTCAATAGAAACAAAATTCAGTGTAGGAAAAGAAGCAGAATTAAATTTAATCCTATTTTTACAGATTACCTAAAAATGAGGCATAAGTGACAGCTAAAGAGGAAGAGTATGTGAGACAAATCTAAAGCTGTTTGAAGGGGCTGCTATTTATTCCTCCAAAGGCTATTCATTCCAGATGTCTTGGCATTTTGTGGTACCACACAGCAATGCAGTAATGGCCAGAGGTGCACATTGTAGCACCCAGTCTTAATTCACTGCCCCCTGAGCTGCCCACACCAAGGTTCAAATGCCATCCAGACCTCTAACTCTGAAAAGCATCCTGAAAACACCTTTCCATGCCTCCTCACTTACACTCTTACCCTACCTAGATTCCTTGCCATGCATGAAACAGTGAGATCTTTCACCCTGAAAAAAAGATGAGGAGCCCTATGGGCCCAGTGTGCCTTCTGAGCTAAATGTCTGGTCCACCATGGACACAAATTGGAAAAACACTTGTGCAGCAGTGAGGAAGTTCATTGGATGGTTCAAGTCAGGTTCATCCCTGGCTTCTGCCCTTTTTGCATTGAGGAGATGTTGGCACACATTTTCTTCATGTGCCATGCTGCAGTCCCTCTGGCAAACACTTCTCACTTCTTTATTTTTATCCTCCTTATCAAAGACCACACCAAGTCCTTTTTCATCAACATCCATTAGCTCTGGCCAAAACTGCAGTCCACGGACCCTGGAGAAACAAGCTTGTCAAGGGCCCATTTTTCATTTCTTGTCCCACCACATCTGTAGGAAATGCATCCCTGGCCATCACACACCAGCTCTGTGGGCACTTCCAGGGTGTGCTGAGTGCTATTGGGAGTGTTCTATCCTAGACTCCCCTAAATTCCCCTCTTTTATTTTTGTACATTTTTGTATTTTAGCCCTCTTCCTTTTTCTCATTTGTCATCCACTCTATCAGGTTTTCTCTTTCTGTTATCCACCCCATCTTTTTTCCTTGGTTTTATAAACAAGAGAAATATTAAGATTTGTAGAGGTGGTCCTGTTTCTCCACAGCAGAGAAAACTCAGTGGCCATGAGGGATAAGGCTGCTGTCCCTACATATCTCCTGCAGGGCAGTGAGAAGGGACAGCTGGCTCAGCAGCACAGCCCCACATCCCATAGGAGAGGGAGAGTGCATCCTGCTCTGACACCAAAACTCTGCACCACCAGTGCCACCACTGCCTCATCTCTGCTGCCACCATCCCCACCTTCACCACTGACCTCCCAGCCCTCTCTGCCCCAACACGTGGGGGGCTGCAGCAGGGCACCACTCCCCACACCAGGCAGCCAGACCTGCAGGAGCTCAGGGGTGGGAAGAACAGCTGCTATTCCTGAGATAGGGATGGGCAACTTCAGGCAGATATGCTGCTAAATTCCATCTGCAAGGCTGTCCTTGGGAAGTCTGTAAAGTATTATTAAAAATTACATATTAAATTAGTACACACACAAAAAAAAAAACAAATTAAAACTTAAGTAATCTCAATACAAAATAATGAAGCTTCTGAATAAGAGGTGCATGTTTGTCACATTGAAAGCATTACTGATGCTGAGAAGGACTTCTGTGACAAAAAAAATCCATATGAAATACGTGCAGTTAGTGTTTGTCTTCCTTATAGCTTCAGGTTGTTGGTAAGCATTCAAATTTGTAACTTCTGTAACTACTTCTGTTAAATGTATCACACACAAGGAAATTGTCACACAGAATTTCCACATAAACAATAAGTGCTGATTAGACTGTGGAAACTGAGACAAACTCCCTCATCCTAATTCACACAGGCATGCTCCAAAGGACCCTAAGTATTCCCAAATCTGTTCTTTAGTGTAATCAATGTCTGGCATACCAGACCAAGTAGGCACTGGATTATAATGGAGCCCTCTTGGTGACATCACTGCCTACAAACTGCTAACATCCTACCCTAGACTCACTAATCTGGAGGAAACACTGCCCCCAGCCAGCCCTCACCTCCTCAGCACCCCTTGGATGCAGGATACTGCCAGCACTTCTGCTCTGCCAGCATAACCACCCACAACTGATCTAGTTGTGACACACATTAGAATCTGGCCACAGTCCCAGGTCCCAGAAACCCCTCCACACCAGCGCCTCCCCTCTAGTTCAACACAAGCATTGTACAACGACTGTAGATTTGACTCCAACCCAGACTCCACTGAAAGTTCAGCCAGCTTCACTCAGCAATCTCCTGGGCCCTAGGAGACTGGTCTCTGAAGTCACTGGGAGATCTTCTGACTGGAAAATAAGTTTTTTGTTCTCAGTAACCTAAAATAGAACTACAAAGGTTGAAGAAACATTGTTAAATTCCTAGTATAACCATTTCTGACATAGGCATATACTGTGGACCCCAAACTGCTAGAGGAATACATTATGAGCTTATTTGGTCTCAGCACACAAAACTGTAGCTGTTTTCTAGTATGTGCAATTCTAGATGCATTAAGTGTAAACAGATTTGGTATTGTAAATTCTTGAATCTTTACTGATATAAAAAGAAGGATATAAAATTATCTGGAAAATCAAACAATGAATGCTCCAAAGCTATACGAAAAGCAAATGAATGAATCCTTATACATTAAATCAGCAGCATTTCCTCACATTACATTTCTCTAGAGAAATGATCTTCACTAACTTCTTCCCTTTTCAAAAAAGATGCCACAAAAGATGCCTCCATATTAAGGAGTGGAAATAGTGCAGAAAGAAAACTGCAGAGTTTCCTTGGATCTGTAAGGACAGATTTTGAAATATTATTTAACTGAGGTAATCAGAGAGTTACAGGTGTTCCCTTTAAGGTATGTTTTGCAAGCACTTCTTCAAAAACATAATCCATTTTCACAAGTTACTGTCTTTATAGAAAAATATGTTAGGTCCTGACTCAAACAGAACTGAAATTAATGCTCAAGTGAAATCAAACAATTTAGTGAATTAGCTAAAAAAAAAGGGGGGGGGGGAAGAAATTAGTTATAGACTATTAAAGAAAAGAAAGGATTGAAAGTTTTAAAGAAACATTACTCTAAGTGTGAAGATATATTTCTAAACTCAACTCTTCACATCATGCACCAGTATAATGCAGTGTCTCAGTTCAAAGTCCAACAAAAGAAAATAGGAGAATTTCTATGAAGAAGGAGTTAAACATTCTCATTTCTGGCCAAAAAAAAATGCTTAGATGAAAGAATAAAGATAATTTCATATAATTTAACTTTGCAATTACACTGCAAGATCTTGTCTTTCAGAGCCTGAAGCATAGTCCTACAGCCCTTCAGTTGCTACAAATTCCTTGAGTACTCATTCACAGTAATTGGGAGGAAAAACTGGGGATCCAGCTCTTTGTTTCTTCCTAATTTGACAAGTACTGGAGATAAAAGTGTTACTTTGTTAGTTTGTTTGGGAGTATTTTCTTTTTTTTTTTTTTCTCCTTTTCCAAAAGTTCAGAAGATAATAAGAATAGTTGGAACAAAAGTTTAAGACTGACAATTCAAACAGAGCATTTGGTGTCTCTGAGTTTCCAGAAGCTAAACTAGCTCTGGCAGTCACCACTGGAAACCTGCTTTTCTACTAAGGCACAGACACACATACACACGGCCACACTTTCTCAGCAGGAAGAAAGAAATTGATTAAAAATACATCTCTGCCTAACTTGGTTTAAGTCACTCACTGCCTGTTTACACAACACTGTGACTTGGCAGGGGTCATATCTGGCATCTAAAACCTTGCTGTAATGAATATGATTTCAGTATATGGACTGTTACAGGACCATCCCAGAGGTGCAGAAGACTGGACTAAACCCTGGGGTGTCAGGCATAGCCATTTCCAAATACTCTTTAACTTCACTTAATACCCCTTGCCATCAGTCGGTGAGGGAAGAAGAAGCATAGGCACCTCACAGCTTGGAATGAGGGGATTGCAAACCAGAGATACCTCATCAAGAGAGGTGCTTTACCTTGCATTTTAGCTCCAGCTAGCAGAGAGCTGAAGTGGCAGCCCAGATTTCCTACCTGTCAGCACTGAGGGCGGTGAGGGTGAACACAGAGACACCAACAGAGGTCAGCTGGATGACAGGGATGAGCTTGCAGCCCACTTCCCCAAAGAGCCACTCTTCACAGAAATACCGGGAGGCATCCACAGGCACACAGGTCACTAGCAGGAGCAGATCACCAGCAGCGAGGCTGGAGATGAAGATGTTGGGCACACTTCTCATAGCACTGTTGGAAATGAAGATCTTCATGAGGGTGATGTTGCCCAGCAAGCCGACAGTGATGATGAGCAGGTAAAGTGAAGGGATCACACAGCGGATGATGAACATGGCCGTGCCTCTCCCCGGGGACAGCAGGGCTGTGTCGGGCACCAGGTGGACACTCCCATTCTCCCCGAGGGGCATTGCTGAGAGCTCGGGCGGGGGCTCTGGCTCCATCCTCCAGCTTCGCGCGGACTGAAGGTCTCCAGTGCAAAGTGCAATGGGGGCCACAGGAAAGATTCACCTCTCTGCAAGTCAACCAACTTTCCTCCCCCTCCCTACTGCCTTTCTTCCTCCCCCTTCTTTGCCGAGTTTTCTCCCTTAAGAAATGCAGAGGAATGTCCGCCGGCGCAGGGGCGGGGGACGGAAATAAAAATTCCCATGCGCTGCCCTTCGGCTCTTCGGGCGAGTCTCTCCCGGCGGGCAGGAGCTCCTGGGCCTGGGGGACGAAGAACGCCGTCGGGACATCCGCTACTGGCCCGCTGCCGCCGCGGCGAAGGCGCGGTCCTGCCGCCCCCCGCGCCCGCGGAG
>VZRX01019721.1:68633-117252 GCA_013398075.1 Notiomystis cincta
CCGGAGCGGGGCTAGAATCGCCCCTTTGGGGAAACCGACCTTTAATTCGCGGGAATAAGTACGGCTGTAAGCATGGTTAGGTTTGATGGTGGCACGGCGGTCCGTGTTTTGCCATCACCTGACATCATGTGAATGAATCAGTACAACAGCAAAACGAATAGACTTTGGGTCGAAGCGCTCAGCTCCGTCTGGCGCCTTCTGCAGCAGCGGTATACAGATAAAGGCAGTGAAACAAATGAACTGGCAAGTGCTAGACAAATTAACGTTTATATAAAGTTAGTAGGAACAATAAAGTGTTCTAAGACATTATTTTGTTAGAGAGCTACTGCAGCCTTCGTAGGCAAATTCTCTCTTTTTAAAACAAGTAGAGTAAAATAAATATTTTGGATAATGAAAAAGAGCAAGTAGACCTCCAACAATAACACTGTTCATTTTTGTTTTTTATGTTGAATGAACCCTCTGATTTGCAGCTCAGGCCGCCAACAGTAATTGGACAATTCCACACTCTTTTTTTTGGCTCAATTCGAATGTTTTTCCTTGGCGTTCTGGGCTTTGCTGTTTATGGAAATGAGGCCTTGCATTTCAGCTGTGACCCAGACAAGAGAGAGGTTAATCTTTTCTGTTACAACCAGTTCAGACCTATAACTCCTCAGGTAATTATCTTTTTCTGTTATTTTTTCATGGTAAAAATCCACTGTTAAGAAAGTAAACTGCAAACATTAAAACATGATTTTTCCATGTAAGTACTAACTGACTAGGCTAATTATCACTAGCTTTTTTCATTAGTATTTTCCTTTCAATATCCCTTTATCTGCTACTAAATATGGAGCTGTGCTTCCTGTCCTTCAAAATAATCCTTATGTTTCAGAACCCAACTAAACTTTTCCAATCAAAACATAACTGCTTTATTTCTTTATTGTCATCTAAGTTTTTATACATTTGATATATATTAAAAATAGACCTGCCAAATGTTCCAAAGTGCATGTGTTTTAGCTGTCCCAAAGCAGTTGTAAACGATCTGAGAGCTACATTTCTGCTATGTTTTTAGGTATTCTGGGCATTACAGCTGGTGATTGTACTGGTACCTGGAGCCTTTTTTCACCTTTACGCTGCTTGTAAGAACATCAAACAGGAAGATATTCTCCAAAAGTCATCCTACACCGGTTTTTACATCTTCTCTGTTTTCTTAAGGATTGTCCTTGAAGTTGTGGCTTTTTGGCTTCAGATTCAGCTCTTTGGTTTCAAAGTGAATGCAATCTACATGTGTGATGTGGGAGCACTGGAAAAAAAGTTTAACATTACCCGGTGCATGGTGCCAGAGCACTTTGAAAAGACAATTTTTCTTATTGCAATGTACACATTTACTGTGATTACAGTGATCTTGTGTGTTGCTGAAATTTTTGAGATCTCATGTAGAAGGCTAGGTTTCTTAAAAACTCAGTGATGTCAACCACTCGTACTCATTTACTGCGCTGTCCACCTGCAGTTTTGTAACAGTGATTTCAGACCACAACAAAAAACATCTCCCGTCCTCTATGCTGTGTTGCAGAAGAGAGCCACACTCATGATTACTGAGGCAGAATACTCATTTGACATAAACTCCTCATCTAAAAACTTGCACACTATGAGAATAATCTTTGTTTCCATTTCAAGGCCAGAGGCACTAAGGTCTCCAAGAGCAATATATTTTCATGACCTGCCACCTATGATAGTTCTGCCTCCAGAGGGGTGTCTGTGCATGAGGTTATTCATAAACATACTTCTACTCACAGCTTTTCTGAACACATGCCATCTGAGCTAATAAGGTCATTGCCCTTCCAGGAAAAACTATTGCAAATTTCTTACATGTTCTTATGGCTTGAGAATTGAGCAATAATGGTGGAAACTCTCTGGGTACCAGAAAGCATTCGAGCATCTCCCCAAGAAGGGCCACTGAGATGCAACCTTCATCTCAGACCCCAGGGGCAGAGACTCCTGGTCAGGCTGTGGTGACAACATATCCATGGATACCAGCTTACTTTGCTGAGGCTCAGTTACTGTCTCCTTTTAAAAGTGAAAGAGTAGCACGGTACTCTTGCCCTCATTATGTTTTGGCTTAGAACGTAGAAGATTTTTACCAATTTAGTAGGATCACATGATGATGAAGGAGGAAAAGGGCTTTTTGACAATTTTGCATAACCGGCTCAAAAAGTGTCAAAAAAAAATCTTGGAGAAAAACCTTTCCTAGGCCCAATCATGATTTGATTTCAATGAGTTTTGCTTGTGTGTGACTGCAGAATTGGGCCCACAGAATTTTCTGCTGGTTTTGTCACATCTAACTTTTCCTTGCTCTAAAGCTGCTAGAATAACAATGAAAAAAGGACTCTGCATATTAAAATTATTCCATGCAGGAAATATATTTGGTTAGGTTAGGTCTCAGACTTTATATAGGCATCAGATGTTTTTGTGTGCAACAGTTTCTTCTTAAGGGCTAATAAACATATTAAATTTAGAAGTGATTTCCTTGTGCTGAAGTGAGATAATGGAAAAAAAACCAGATTTCAGAATCAGAAAGAAAGGAGGAGGTAGTTTCCTGTATCAAATTTCTACAAATAACAATAATAACAATCAGCTGTTTTCCATTTGTTTTTCAAACATAAAAAGCTGAGATCCTAATAACAGAATTTGGGTAATTTCAGAAATATTTAGAAAATTCTGGAAAAAATTCTTAGGAAATGTTGTACCACCAAGTGTTAGTTAATAAGTCCTAAACACAGTTGAATTATCATAGCCTTGTAATTCTCACTCCAAAAAAGTAAACCTGCTACATGCAATATTGCAATTATGGATTTGGTTGGATCTGAACCATTTAAAACAAAGTGGGCTACAACTAGATGTGTGATCTTCTAATATGCTGATCAAGAACAAGATGATCTATTTCAATACATTTGCTATATAAAAGCATTAATATTATTTCCCTATGGAAATAAGCTATATGTTGTCTTACATGTCCAGTCAAAACTATCAGATTTATGCAATATTAAACTAGTTATTTATATTTGCAAGCCTTGCAAGTGGAATAAAAATCACTGTGTTAACTTCTAGTTTGCATAATATGCCATGTTCTTTGGTTCATATATGTTTAATTTTTCATTGTATATGTCAATATCCATCTGGAATTATTCTTTCCAATTGAAACTTGTAATCTCAGGTAAAAAAGAAATTTATTTATAAAAAACATACAGTATATAGAACTTCTAGGAAAAAGAGTTTACTTTCATGTGCTAGGTACAGTTGTTACCAATGGTACGCAAATCCTATTTAATAAGTTATTTGTATAATAATAAAACAACTTCATCACAACCTTGTCAGTATTTTCCCTGGTGCTTAATATGTCATTGCTTGCTGTTCTTCTGTAAATTTCCAAACACTTCAGAAGGGTCAGAGGAGTGCCAAACCCCCCAAGCCCTCAGGATTTCCTTAAGTCCTTGTTACCAAGAGCCTTGAAGAACAAGTACTGGCATGGGACTACCTGAGGATCCCTGGAGCTCTTTAGGAGCTGGATTACCCCTACCATGGCCTTTCTCTTTGTGGTCAAACTCTGGAACATATTAAAAATGTTCCTTCTTCCAAATGTGATACAGCACCAATTCTTTTTTTCTGCATTTTCTGTGGAATTAAAATTGTCAAATTCCTCAGTCTTTTTTTTTTTTTTTTTAAAGTGCATTCTTGCCTTTTAGTGCAAATGTTTTTCTGTGCCTGCTTCTGCCATTAGTTTCTGGAACATGTTGATGGAGATATTACGTCCATGTAAAGAAACCATTTCCCCATGGCTGTCAACACTTCTATTTCCTATATTTGCCATTTGTTTTCCTGGCACTCATTGTATTCTCAAGTGTCTCTAAACTTTTCTTTTGCTTAGTCTTCCAAACTCCCACTACTTCCATCCTAATTTACATTGTTTTTTATCAGCTTCCTTTCACCCTTACTCCCTCTGAGATTGATATGCCTTCATGCATTTCTCAGCTGATTTGAGCTGATTTTTCCTCAAATGCTTAGAGAGTATTTGAGATGATCATGAAGGCTTTTTTTTCCTTTATGTGATTAAGAAAGGAATTACATACTACACTTGGGGATTCTTTGATTCAATTCTATTTCTTTACACAGCGAATATGAAGTCCTGTCTCCCAGAACACTGAGGAAGCATTTTTGTTGCTTACATCAGGTTCACACTGTAAGTGCTTCTTTGACTTTTTCATTGTTTTCTACCATACTCTAGCCACCTCATTTTCACAGATAGCACTCAAAGCAATCCCCAGCTCATGTGTTTGCAGCCAGTTTTGTCTCTAGCCACACATCATGACTATTTTAGTTCTCACTTAACAAAGAGCTGTAACTGTGACGTGATTGCATTTACATCAAAGGTACAGCTGCTCTGGGCCAGCCAGCTTCTAGTATAGCACCACAGCACCCCAGGCCTGTAACCACTCCTTGTTCTGTTCTCTTCAGGGATTCCTTTCTCCTGCTCAGCCATCATTTCCCCTCTGTTCCCTATTTGCCACTCTCCCATGTCAGCAACTAGACAATGCAGCCATCTCTCCTACCCTGTGCCTCCCTCCAACACTCACCTTTCTTTATGCCCTGGAGCACTGACATTCTCCTCCCTTGCAAACAGACACTTTGAGATCAAGGAGAGGTTTGGCAAAAGGGCTGTCGAAAAGAAATTTAAAAACAGTTTTAAACTATGCCATCAGAATGAGGTAATAGATACTAAAATAATTTATATTGTGATAACTTGTGAGATCCATTTGAAACCATTTTGCTGCCACAGTTCACATTTCTTTTGCTGTTCTTATCCCCTCTCTGCAAAACCAGAAATCCCTGACAGTTTCTCCAAGAAAAAGTTATCTGGGAAGCGGTGATCTTTCGAGATGCAGGGCTGACAGACTTGCTTACAGCTGCCAGGAAACAGCCCAGTCCTATTAGCCAGGCCATGATAGCATTGCAAAATGGGGAATATGTAAAATTTTCTTAAGAAAGGATTTTCTTTTACATTTAATCTTCAAGCCTCATCAACAAGAAGGGAGATTTAATCCTAGCAGCTAATAAGCAAGCTCTAAGTGATGTCCAAGTGTTAGAAAAACAAATCGCTTGGTAGTAGAATCGCTTTGTTTACCAGGTTTACATTGTTTGCCACGTTTGAGCTTCATCGATCTGAGACCCAGGGGGAGGTTAACAAAGCTTGGGAAGAAGGATGGCCACTCATAGCTGACACAAGGGATGCAGAATTTACAGGCCACAGGGCCATTTGGCAGAACTCCCAAAAGAAGGAAGAAACTAGTAAGGCAATTTGGCAACTGGGCTGCACCCAGCTCCGACTGGGTACTTGTGGCAGGGGGAGATGACCGCCAGCTCCTGGACGAGGGCGCCAAGAAGCGCAGTGACCCAAGGAGAGGCTGTTTCGGCCTGGGAAGGGATTTTGCCTTCAGATGTGCCTCCACAGGCCCGGTCCGCACAGCTCTCGGGGCTGACGAGCCCAAGGACGGGAGGCAGAAGGGATGCGCGTCACGGCCCAGCCCCGGGCAGCCGCTGGGCCACGGAGACGCCCTCGCCGCCCCGAGGTCTCCAGCCCTTCCTCACGGCTGCTGTGGGACGCGTTTCAAGCACTAATGGGCCGCGCAGGTGGCCTTCGAGGCTGCAGGTCCCCATAGACACATGGACGGACGGACAGACGGACAGCCGCGCTTACCCCCTCNGCCGCCGCCCCTCCCGCTCCGGGCAGCCGTAGGGCGTGTTCGGCACTGCGTGTGAAGTGGCCCTGGCAGCACAAGGCCTAATGAGCACGGCAAAAAATAACACTCGGGAACCCTGTCAGGGGTTTTGTTCTCATTAAAAGACCTCCCTTCTGTCCTGTGTAACCCTGAACAAGTATTTTGAGTTTGAGAGTCTTCAGTGCTGGTAGAAGTTTTCATGTTCTTTTCTTCGTTGTCACTTTTCTAGGTGTTGTCAAAAAGAGTGAGTGGATTGCTCTTTTTCTACTTCTTTCACTGAAATGAACACAGCAAAACCTTACTGTAAAACTTGCAAATTAATACGTAGGTTTTTCAAGCCGATGTGGCTTTCCAAGCTAATGGTTGTCAGCGTGGACCACTAGCCTTTCTAAAAGACTGCATAGTAAATTAAGGAATGCAAGCTTGCTGTTAGTCTTAAATTCCTGTCAAGCCCCACTTAAAAAGTAAAGTGTCTAAGACTAGCAGATTACCAGAAATGTATGTTTGTGTTGTTGACAACCCACCCTTAATGGGAAGGAATGTGGGTCATCACAGTGTCTGTATTTTCATTGAGATGCCAGGTCTTTTGAGGGGTTTACTTGGGTTGTCTTCAAGAAGAATGAAATTAAAAAACAGATGTAGAACTGGCAGTTTTTCTTCATAAGGTGATCTTAATTTAGAGGAATGAACTCATGAAATTCAGGTTTCAGATAGCTCTGAAAAAACTGTCATCTGAGTGACAGAAGAATAATTTTACCTCTTCTGTGTTACACAGGAATAGTGTGCTAATGTGAAAAAGTGCAGCCAGGAAGGTGAGGTAGCCACATGTTAAAACACTCTATGTTCTCAGCAGTACTCACTCTTTATTTATTGGAAAAACTGCCTCTATGTGGCAGGAAGCACCAGCTAAGTCAAGAGGCACTGGGTTTTTTTGTTTTTTGGGGGGGGGAGGGGAGGGGGTCTGTCAGGTGTAACACTCTATCTGGCAATACAAGGAAAAGATGCATTAGTGTAGGTGATAAAATACAAGTCTGTTTTAAACCAGGAATGGTTTAGTGTATGATCTCTACTTTTCTTTGCCTTTTGCATTCTGAAACTTACATCTTAGTGTAGAGGGCCAAAAAGCCTGTGTTGGATTTTCTGTAAAGGTGCTTGCTTTGTCTACCCTAAGTAATCTGAAAATTTTACTTTTTTATTTGAGTACTTGAACACATCTGATTCATTACTGAGTGTAGCAGAGATTGCATTCTAGAGGTATCTTTTTCGTTGCAGTATTACGTAAAGTAAAAAGCACTGACACCTCTTTTTCAAGTTAGGTCTTGCTCAGATCCTTTGTTTTTTTAAATATACAACGGAGAAGAATTTGTTTTCACCAGTGTTCCACTGATGACACGTATTTCCTCCCATGGTGGATGAGTTTATCTGGGTTGATAAAAATGCAGTACTCCTGTTCCATAGTTGGGTTTTTTCCTTCACTCAGTTCTGGCTTTGAAGCAAAAGTAAGGTTTATGAACCATTAATTTTTTAACATTATGGGCTTGGAATAATTACATGGAATCCTAAAGTATTAATTATTGATATTGCTACAATCAAAAAAAAAAAAAAGCACTGTATATACTCCTAGCATGCTATGAATAAGACAAGCTTTACTAAAAACATAGATTTTTAGAAGTGTAGAGCTGGGGATGCAAAAAAAATTCGGAATACCTTTCAAATAATATTTTGAAAGCAACACGGATTTATGTAGGGTTAAAGCAACGCTTCTCATTAGACACCTCACTGAAAAAAGTGAGCACCTCTTTGTGGAGCCTTTGAAATGGGTTTCAGAGGAGCTCTATACTATGTATATATATATATGTATGCATTTTATATAATGTATTGAGTGGAAGGAATAGAGTGAGGAAAGCTGTGTATGCTAGATTGTGTGGTGTTCTTGTGTGCTGGTGCTTCTCCACCAGCCTCATCTGCAGGCACATGCCTGGCACCCTGTGTGCACCAGGAGCAGGAGGCTGGGGTGACCTGTGCCTGGCACCCTGTGTGCACCAGGAGCAGGAGGCTGGGGTGACCTGTGCCTGGCACCCTGTGTGCACCAGGAGCAGGAGGCTGGGGTGACCTGTGCCTGGCACCCTGTGTGCACCAGGAGCAGGAGGCTGGGGTGACCTGTGCCTGGCACCCTGTGTGCACCAGGAGCAGGAGGCTGGGGTGACCTGTGCCTGGCACCCTGTGTGCACCAGGAGCAGGAGGCTGGGGTGACCTGTGCCTGGCACCCTGTGTGCACCAGGAGCAGGAGGCTGGGGTGACCTGTGCCTGGCACCCTGTGTGCACCAGGAGCAGGAGGCTGGGGTGACCTGTGCCTGGCACCCTGTGTGCACCAGGAGCAGGAGGCTGGGGTGACCTGTGCCTGGCACCCTGTGTGCACCAGGAGCAGGAGGCTGGGGTGACCTGTGCCTGGCACCCTGTGTGCACCAGGAGCAGGAGGCTGGGGTGACCTGTGCCTGGCACCCTGTGTGCACCAGGAGCAGGAGGCTGGGGTGACCTGTGCCTGGCACCCTGTGTGCACCAGGAGCAGGAGGCTGGGGTGACCTGTGCCTGGCACCCTGTGTGCACCAGGAGCAGGAGGCTGGGGTGACCTGTGCCTGGCACCCTGTGTGCACCAGGAGCAGGAGGCTGGGGTGACCTGTGCCTGGCACCCTGTGTGCACCAGGAGCAGGAGGCTGGGGTGACCTGTGCCTGGCACCCTGTGTGCACCAGGAGCAGGAGGCTGGGGTGACCTGTGCCTGGCACCCTGTGTGCACCAGGAGCAGGAGGCTGGGGTGACCTGTGCCTGGCACCCTGTGTGCACCAGGAGCAGGAGGCTGGGGTGACCTGTGCCTGGCACCCTGTGTGCACCAGGAGCAGGAGGCTGGGGTGACCTGTGCCTGGCACCCTGTGTGCACCAGGAGCAGGAGGCTGGGGTGACCTGTGCCTGGCACCCTGTGTGTCCCAGGAGCAGGAGGCTGGTGAGGCACAGCAGAGTGCAGCCTCTGGTGAAGACCATGGGACAGTGCCGTGTGTTCCATCACAAAGCTGCTTGCACAGCCACTCTGTGAGGAGGATCATTGGTTAGCTACTGTAGCCATCAGTCTGAACAGTGATGTGTTTATAGCTTTGGAATGTTGCCATAAGTGGGTCATACCCAGAGAAAAGCTTTGGTCACAATATTATTAATGTTGCCATGGCACAGTAGTTTGCATTATGGGCATATGTATGCTAGGTTTTGATTTATGTTCATTTTAGTTAAATTCCACTTTTATATGACTAATAATAAAAGCTGTGACACAAATTAATTTGAGGATTAGAAGCAAGTGAAGTCTGGCAAGATGGCTTTGCAACCTAAAATATTCTTTTCTATAGCCTAGCAATAAGATTGTCAGAGAAACCGTTTACTGCTCTTGTTAATGTTTTTGTCTCTCATCATAGGTGCTGTAGGTGTACTCTTAAAGCTGGGAATTTATATGGCAGTTACATGTTTTATTTGCATACACCTTTTTTTTCTCTTGTGTCATAGTGCATTTTAAGCGTTAAGGTAGCATAAATCAGTAATGCCACGTAAAGAAAAAGCTGTAGTCCTTCTCTGGCCTCTCCTTCCCAACCCTAGAGTGCTTTAGAAGCAAATGTTGGTGTAATTGTATGATGAAAGACAATAATAAGCTATTTTTCAGCCAGGCCAATTCACTGCTGCTTAAACAGCTGTGTTCTCACACAGACAAAGAACAAGACACAGTGGCTTGGGGCAAAGGCAGGTCTTCTGCTTTTTTGGTATTGCTGGCATATGTTGGTTTACAGAAACTGTAATTTAATTAACATTAATCTGTTTTACACAGTATAAATAGCTACAGCAGGGATTATTTGTCTTTTTCAACTGCCACATAATTTTCCACATGAAAAATAAAATGTTGAACATTGGTGTTCTTGTACACTATAACACAACACTTTCTGTTGTGGTACTTCCACACTGCAAAAATAGAAAACCTGTTTTATTACTGGTAATCCTGTGTAATCCTATAAAAACCTTAATTCTTAACCTCTTTTTTAGGTATTCAGATTCAAATCAGAATATGATCAGTAGCTTTACATGTTGTGTGTAAACTGTTACCTTTTTTAGCCCTATGTGTTGTTAATAGATGGATAATTGATTGAAATGTTTAAAATATATTTTTCTCCTGACAGTGTGCACCAAAGTTCACATGGTTGTAAAATTTCTTCTACTCAGAGCACAGACTGTAGAGAAATAAAGAAACCAGGCTTACTTTTTAAAAAATTTTTAGTAGGATATGATCTCACAAAATAATATAAGTGTGCAGCACTCCAGTAATCTACCATCTTATTTTAAAATGCTTTCCTCCCCATATGATACTTTTTTTCACTTTTGTAGTATTTGTTAATCATGCTCATTAAATTGTAGCTATTTCAGGTTCAGCAAAGGTCAGCTTATTCAGCAGCTGTGATGGAATACCAGAAAAGTGTGCTACATTGGTTGCCTATCATAACTAGTAGTCAGTAAAATAACTTTTTATGTTAAAAACTTGAGTCTGACTGCTTGACTACTTTGAGATGTTATTTTGCAGACACAAGGAGGCAGGCTCTGATAAAAAAAAACTCTGGCCTGTAATAACTGAAGAAATCATATATCCAACTCTGGCATAGGCATTTGGACCTTCTTTTAAAAAAAATTGCAAGGGTTGGGAGGTATCTACCAAAAACTTCAAGTTTAGTTAAAAGCAAGATTTTCCTTAATGGCTGTTTTTTCAGCCTTCCAGTCACATTAATTAATCTCTTTGCAAAGATAATTGGTAGTCTATAGTCACTGGGCTTTGGTGTTATAATTTAAAAATACTGAGAGAATTCCAGTGAGTGGCCAGAAAAGGATTGATGTTTCATGAACAGTGTTTGGATAGTCAGTGAATTCATGTGAGAAATTACGATTCTAGTAATTTTCAAAAAGCAAAGTGTGATCATTTTTACTTTACACTATACTAAACATCAGAAGACAATCACATAAGATCATTAGATTTGAGCTGTATAAAAAAGCGTGAAAAAATCTTCAGTTTTTCATTCTTGAGCTGGAAAAGCATCAGAGAAATTCTTCCAAATACTCTTGTATTAACATTTGTGCTTTTGTGAGATCAAGCAGGAGAGAAAAGGAAGAGACAACTTTTATTCCACAACTAGTTGACAACCTCTTGAACCAAAAGTCATTCAGCTTTTAAGAGAAATCTCCATCTGTTAAATATGACTGGCTTTTCACTTTCAAGCTAGTCAGACACCTGTGAAACAAGCTTCTCTCTGCATACAAATTATAAGAATTATTATTATTACAGAGAAAATAGACTGTGAAGTTCATGGCCTGACTAAGAATTTGGGAAATATAGTTACAGTTACAGCTGAAATACCATTTTTTTTATTGATCCTTCCTTGGAGCAGAGGACTAATAATGGTCAAATATTTTAATTGAGCTTTTAAATGGTTCAACTTTTTATTGTATCTCAGTGCATTTTAAATGGTTAATTTAGAAGGTGCATGTAATTAAGAAGTATTAATAAAATTAAAAGTAACTGATATTTGCTGTATTTGGAGAGATTCAGCACATACTTTATGACTTCATTTATACTGGGGCATTGTGGAATTGAAATGCTTAAAAGAATGTGCTTGTAACATTCCATATCTAGTATGAGCAAGTTCCTGAGCTTTCCAGTTTAAATAGTCATCTTTTGTATTAGTTTTATATAGTCCATTTGTAAAAGTATATTTTCCATATTCTCATATTGCTGGTGGCAGAAAATTATTTTGTGGGCTACGAATGTTTTAAAGCCTTTAGAAGTTGCATGCAGAAGAACAGATTTAATCTCTTCTTTACTCAGAGCTAAGTTAACATGGTCAGGTATTTAAGTAAATACCAACTTCATAGTATACTGTGAGACTTGTCTTGATTCTGCTATAAGCTAATTTTTTTTCTCAATTTATACTTTTCTCTTTGTTTTCTGTTTCTTTTCTGTTTTCAGTCTCTTTGTTTGCTCTGATTATTTTAAAGATTTGTAACTGGGGAAGACTGTGCTCTTAAAACTGCTTTGTCCATGGAGACAGAAAAACTAAAAAGTGGTAGGAATAACAAAGATAATTGTATAAACCCCACAATCCTCAAAGCAAACTGTGGGTAGTGGTAAAAATTACGATATTAACTATTGTGTACTATTTTGGGCACTTGCTTTGATTACATTAGTAATATTTAAAAATAATCTGTTCTGACAGAAATAGGAGTGAGAACATAACATAGAACAAGTGTACTTCTGAGATTGAAGCCTTTTCTGAGTTTCGTGTATTTGTATAAAACTAAATTTCACTTGTATGGTGTAAATGTACTAAGGTGCATTTTTTCCACCATATACTTCACCAGTTTTTGGTATATGTTTATTGAACTTGAACCTCTAGAAGCAGAATTAACAACTGTCTTTTCCTGCCTGAGGTTGGCTGCTGCCTTTGAAGAAGGGCTGCATCAACATCAACATGCTGATTTGCAGAATCCCAAAACTGTTGAGGTTGGAGGGCTTTGTACATCACCTCATCCAATCCCTTGCTGAGTGTAATCACTAGGGCAGGCTGGTCAGGATGTGTGCAGGCAGAGTTTGAACATCCCCCGGGATGGCGACTCCACGGCTGCTGGGAGCTGCAGGAACATGGCTTGTTCCTGCCCCCCTCCTCTTGCCAGGTATTTGCACACCTGATGAGACTCTCTGATCCTTTGCTTTTCAAGACTTACACAGCCTGAGCTCTCTGCCTCTCCTGGTGTGACAGATGTCTCTGGCCTTTCATCTGCTTTGTGGCCCTTCCCGTGTCTCGCTCTGGAGCCCAGGGCAGCAGGGGTGGCACACCAGTGCTGAGTGGGACAGCAAGATCCCTTGCCTCAGCCTGCTGGCAACACTGCTCTTCATGCAGCTGTGGATGCTGGTAGCCATTAAGGTCAGGAGTACACTTTGGAAGCTTATCTCATGGTCCTCTAGGGTGCTTTGGTTCACCTCACAGAGCAGTGTAAGACACAAAATAGGCTTCTTCCGGTTTAAACGAGAGGGTGTTTCAGATTTGTGCTCTAATCACTACAAGCTGTTTTATCCTCATGACTTGACCACAAACTAATCCAGAGTAGCTGCCTTCTCTTCATACTCTAGAGATCTCAATTGCTATAAATCCTATGTTTAATGTAGTTTTTCTGTTTTAATTGGAAATATTTTATTTTCTTTATTTAACTGTAGAGGCAAGCTTTTAAAAATACGGGTAGTTTAAATATTGTAGAAAAGCTTAAAAGCTTATGAATTGTACATATAACCCTCTTACTCAAATTTTACAAGACCAAAATAAGTCCTTAAACCAGACTGAAGTGTGGTAGTGTAGAACACAGTCATTTCCTGAGTTTCATAGTAGGTATTGCTATGTTACTTGTTTTGTCATCTAACCTTAATAGTTACCAGTTATGTTTGTTATTGGATATTTTGTTTCACTCATTTAGCTTGTCTATAAATTGCTACTATTATTATTATTGTTGTTGTTGTTGTTATTGTTGTTGTTGTTATTGTTATTATTATTATTATTATTATTATTATTATTATTACTACTACTACTATTGCATTTTAAGGGGACTTACTCTAACTTTCAGGAGTTTTAATAGGCAGTTCAGATCATTTTGACTTGATAAAATTTGTCTGCCATGTAACATACTAAACTGTTATCCACCCATTTTCTTCAGTAAGATTTAGAATACTATAAAAGAATCTGAGAGGACGAGAGGGTCATGATGCTATCCTGTCTTGAGTTTCTTAATTATATTTTTTTTGTAGTCTTCATGATGCTGCCAGCCTAATGTCTTGTCTTTTGTGTGTTTCCTTCGGCATCAGGTAATGAAGAGACAGTGTAAGGCCGTCCAAGTTTGTTTGTTAGTATGTTAAATCTATTTTTAAAAGTCTTTGAATTCAGACAGCTTGGACTTAGCAATGTAAAATATATTTATGACCTGTGTGCAGAAATTATATGATGGAAATATGACACATTAATGTTCATGTGAGCAAGAATAATTCTTTTTTATACGAAAATATGTTTCCAGTAGTTTCAGATTTGAGTAGAATCCAATTTAATGTCTTTGTGCCCTTTGCTTCCCACATTTGTATTCCAGCTGTTGGCTTCCTGTACCAAGCACTTAACAAACGTTTTTCTGTCAGTAGTTTGACAAAGAGATGTAGAATATGTATGAGTAATAAATTATGGCCTGGTAAAGCTTTCATCCCTTAATCCCATAATCAGAATCAAAATATCACTAAAAGTTTTTGCAGTGTTATTTGTTACTATTTTATGTCAGTTTGTTACTATCAAATGTCAAAAATATTCCAGTTGCTAATAATTTATTTTCTGTGCTAGAGATTTAAATACACAGAAGGAAAAAGAAGTATAATCTTTTGATCCTCTTAGACCAGGAAAAGGAAAGATGGATAGTAGGACAGAATTCAGAAGATAGAGAATCAACCTATTGTGCATACTTGCTGGCTGGAACTTTTGTTCTCCAGTATTTTTTACTTGGCACAAAGTTAGTTTAAAATGGGAGTGAGGGGAGTTTCAGTTGTTATCCAAACATAAATCTGGAGTAACTTACTGTGTATGAGGAATGAATGTCTGGCACATACTAGAGACAAAATACTTGCTCTGAAATTGTGCTGTGTATTAGCAAAGGAAAAATAACATGGTGTTATGTGACATAAATAAAGGCAGAGAAGTTTCTGTAAAGCTCACTGTATAATTCCAGCCAGCACACCCACACTTAGTATTTACTGAACAAAGATTAAGGGCAGCAAATCAAGATGTATATTTTGTAGTTGTCTTGGCAAAACATTTTTGTGAGAATGATTACTTGTCAAGTCTTTATGAATTTGAAGATAAATGTCCTGTCTACAAACTGAGAGCAAACTCTCTTAGTTAATAATTGGCAAAACAGTTGTGTCTTTGTGTGTAAAATTACAAGTGACTTTAGCTCTACTTCTAATGTTATTTAATATTTAAACATAAACTCTATGTAGCCTTCTTTACCTCCTTACTACTTTACTTTCTGCATATACTGTACTACTTTGTCGGCCACGTAAAAATCATTTTTGCTACTTGGTTTGAATAGAGGGAGGCAAAAAATAGTTGTATCTTTTATAAAACTGAGTGCATAAAACAAAAAAGGAGCAATAATTTCATTCACTTATTTATTTCCAGATATTCCAGATCTTCATCATAAATTGTGAAAAGAGATAAGAATTACAGGTCACTTAATTCCAAGATTGTCTCCATTCTTCATATAACTCCATTTAGGCTTTTAAAACTTGAAAATTTTTGCAGCTACAATGTATGGATTTAGTTGTCTTTTACATCAACATTTCCAGAAGCTTGGCTGTTCACAGAGGATTTTTTTTAATCAGAAGTTCCTAAACAAGTGCCTTCTGTAAGTCAAGTTCTTTAGTTTTAACAGTATATCATTGGTCATTAGGGACATGCACTTTAAACATATTTTTCAATATTTAGAGAGAAGTTCTGAAGAGAAAACCAAAATGATTTTGATGTAAAATGGCCTTTCAAGTGTGGTATTTTATAAGGTGAAACAATGCATTTGTAATAAAGAACACTAAGAGGATTTCTTTCAGGGCATCTATACAGTCCAGATTACCTTCCACTTATTAGAAATTGAGCCACTTCCATTAAAGCAAAAGTTTTGTGACTTAGCAAGCATAGTAGTAATACCATCCCCTGCCTTTGCAATATTACAGAAAGCAGAACAGCTGTATTTAATGGAATGTAAATAATTTGTTTTCTTTTAGATGTGGGGGAAGGGGGCAACTGAACTCGTGTCACTGTTGACTTTCTTAGCAGAGATGTTGGAGGTGGTAAACTTTTGGTCTCTTGCTTATGAGTTATTCACTACTGAGATTATCTGTCAGCATAAACATGGAGGACAGTTCTTTGACCATTTATTGCCTGTTTAAAAATTGACTGATTATATTAACACAGGGAAGATATGTTTTGCTCTTGCTGCTGAAAATTTAGTAATGAAGTGAGTTTGCCCATTTGCTGCAAGTTAGGCAGGAAGAGGACATTAATCGATTTCCTTCACTAGGTGAAAAATTATTTTTCAGTTACTATCATCTGTCTTTACAATAAGTAATACTTGTGTGATCAAGCACACACAGAATAAAAGGTATGTGAGAAAACCTTAACTGGCAAAGGTAGTAGTATCAAAACCAACACAGTCTTACAGATAACTTTCTTGTAGAATACTTTGGACATTTCAAAATTAGAGCAGAGGAGATAACAGAGGACACAGATGTGAAAGAACTTGAATTTGGAAATAAGTTTTTTTTCCTTAGGAATATGGTATAGTGATACTCAAAAATGAAAAAAATATAACTAGTAGATGCTATTTCCTGTTGTCAGCAGTAAGGCAAAGGATTCCTTACTGCTTTCAGATTCACTCCAATATTGCTCTTCATACAGAGAATTTCAAAAGCAAAATTTTAAAACATTAAAAGATTATTATATTTATTTCAGTAGTATCTTTAAAGATAAATACCAGATTATTTCCTCCTCTTCCTATTTTGTTTCTGTCCCTAGAAATCTCTAATTCTTTCAGTTTTTCAGCTAGTCCACCTTCTGTTTGCTTGGTAAGTTTAATGGTAGATGTTTCCAATCCCAAAGCCCTACTTTTGATTAGAGCAGCACTGTGTAAAGCAGTAAATGTGCCTGAACATACTTAACAACATTCTGTGTGTCGCTGATAAGACTCACTGTGGAGAGTGTTCTTTTCTTCTGTATCTTCAGCTCATCAACTGAAACTGATGTTTGTGGAGATTTTGACTGCTAATGTCTGGTTTTCATTTTCTGAGCTGAAGGTTGCTTCATCTGTCATTGCAATCAGATTGTTTTATCAATGGTGTCTGAGCCAAGACTACCTCTTGGCACTCAATGCTACTAGTAGTGATGCTGTCAATAGTCGTTTTCATGGATATCGTGCTCTTTCTTGGTCACCACTCACTTGAAGAAAAAGGAATCTCTTTTGCCTTTTTCTGAATGGCTGCCTCATCAGAGGCCTATCTGTGGACAGGTTAGTCCTTCTTTGAAACATAAAAATGTATGTGAAGAAGTGAGCATGCAAAAATTCCAGACTTCAAAAGCTTTTAAAGATCACAGTACACTCAATTGTTCGGTTAACTTAAGTGTGCTTAAGTGTGCTTTGACCTCTTGCTGGTTAATGACATCTTTCAGGAAATCGTAACAATTTCTGTAGGCAATGATACAAATTGGGACTTGGTGGCTGCATGTGGTAACTGTCTCCTGTGGTCAGTTGTGTGCTACAGAGGTGTAATTGCTGTGACAGGTGGAACACATTTTATCTTACCTCAGGTGACATTGAGAGTCTGTCTCTAGGATGTCTCTATTCTTAGTATTTTAGAGCTGCTGCTGCTGGAGCAGGTTCACACTTTCTTGACAGTCTGTGCTTTGGACAGTACTACTCTGATCTTTAGCAACCTAGGAACCTTGGGTGCCTTGGTCCTAGGATCTTGTTAGGAGGAAGGCGTTGGTGTGGAAGATTGCTTGATGTCACTCACAGTATAAAGTTATATAAGGACAAGAAAAACATTTTTCTTATCTGTAGCTATTGTTCCCTGACATGTGATTTCTGTGTGTTCAAGACTTGTTCTGCGTTCCTTCACTCTGGAGTGCCTGAAGGAGTCTTAAAGTCTTTCTCAACCTCTGAAATCCTAAGAGGGGAAAGGGCTGGCATTTCAGGGCTTTATACAAAGCATACACGTCTCAGTCCTGTAAATTCACATCTTTGGATATTAGTGAAGAAAAAATTACCTGGCTTTCACAATTTAAATGGATGTATTGGCAAAGAGAGTGAAAAACCCACATAAAGGTGTGGTAACACAAGAGTAACAGTTACAAATTAGAAGATCTTTTAATTTTTAAACTGATCAAGGCTAAAGACATTTGCAAGATCCATTTATATGGAAACAGAGTTCTTTTTATGTATATGAGTTATGGACAAGATCTGAAGATCCATACTTCAGCAAGTAAGGTAAATCTATATCCCATAATGACCAAATGTATTTCAAATCACCCTAATGCTTATCAGCCTAAAATTAATTTATTTGCCTCTGAAAATATCCGATCTTTGCATCCATCAAAAAGAAATAATTGATGTAGATGGCTCATAGGTTCAGCAACCTTATGGTAATTCTTCTGTTTTATATTGTTAAATTATACCATGAAATATGTTCAGGGGAGCTTACAATCAAGTATGTACTTAAAAATCAATTTAATTGATGACTGCACGTTAGCTCTTTGTCATGTGATGATATTATTTTAATTAAGCTTAATTTTAGTGCCTTAGATACAATTCTCTTTATCTTTCTATGTTTGAAGTTTTTTGAGATCTAATTTCAACTTTACATCTGCTAGTTTTGTAATGTTTAACATGAACATGTCAGCATCTTGAAGATAAATAAGGTGGGCCTAAGAGTACCTATCAATAATTAGCTTAATAATAATGTTGTCACTTGATGAAACCTACATTGCAGTTCTTCCATTTGTCATGACCAAGTGTTGTAGTTGTTCTCAGTCTTTATTAATTCTTTTGGTTTTGTTCAGGACTTTCACTTGATTGTTCTTTACCAAAAACTTGATTATGAAGATGCTAGATCCTTCTCTATATTGTGATAGTAAAAATAGTGAGGCATTGGAGAGCAGAAGTATTTTATTTTTCAGTGAGAGTGTCTTTAAATAATTGGGCAACCCAACAGCTGTCCCAAATAAGGAATGTACGCTTAATCTGGTTTGAACACCCACTTGTATATGAAATGGGAAATAGTACTTTAAAAATCCAGAAAAGTCAGTTAAATTATGGTACTTACCAGCAGAATATAATATAATTTGTATAAGTGTTGTAGAAAGATACCTAATTTTATTAGACAAACTGCTAATAGATGTAAAAGGTAGACGAGGTTTTGAGTATAAAATGTTTTCTTCTGCAGCAAGCATCAGGATAAGTGCAATGTGATAACAATTCTGTTATATTCATTTTTACTGAAGTAATTTAAAGGGAAGAAGTTCTCTCTAGTGGAGGAAGAGATGCTTGGGGAGCATGAGATGCTAAAGCTGTGAAGCAAGTAAGGATTGTTTGCAGAACTCTGTCTTGCAAGAAGGACGTGGGGTATTCCATAATAACTACCCCATGATCATATTTGGTGGAGTTACAGCTTTTGCTATTTAAACTCTGCATTTGAAAGTGTTTTGTAGGACTCCCTTGAGAGTCAGAAGTGAAAGTTAGCGAAAGGGTTTTTTTGTGGAAAATGTTTTGCATTTGATTACTGAACGTTTCTGGCCATTTTTTCTTCTTGGTGTGTGTTAATTCTAGTAAATAATACTCATTTGGGTTTGCCCATGGTTTCATGAAGCCTATAAAGTTCTGCCCTGTGCAAATCTAAAATTCACAGATTTTTGGTAGTAAAAAGATAATTTTGAATCAGAAGATGATAATAATTCATTTCCAAGGTCTCATTAAAAACTGTCAACTGTACTTGCAAGGAAAGTTTGATGAAGTCTGTCTTGTCTGATTTAAAGATCAGGTCTCTGTATTGAGTGTTTTGATGCTATGTATGCATGTACATGGAGATAGTAGATGCTTAATTCCATTTGTTGAAGGGTTTTAAGGCTAACTGGTTCCTGCCACATGAAGTTCCATTTATATCAATACACTCTTTCAAATCAATTTGAAGTTCCTTTTTTAGGAGAGAGTTGGAAGTGAGTGTGGTGGTAATTTATAAAAGCACTTAATGCTGCATAATAGTGATACAAACACCAGTTTGAAAAGAGCAGGAATAGTCACTGAGGGAAAAATAAAGCATAAATCTCCCCAAAATATCTCCTAGTATCTCTGCAAGGCCAAACCTTACATTTCACTGTCACTGCTCACTGGAGTCAGTACATGGTTAAATCATGGGTTTGTCTTTCAGGTGTGTTGGGGGGCATTGCTTTGTTTGCTTATGGCTTTTGCCATAGATAATCACTTTCGGTGTTTTTTGTGTGTTTTGTATCATTTCAAGGTCGTTTGTATGCAATGCAAACTGGGATGAAGATTGATAGTAAAACTCCAGAATGCCGTAAATTTTTATCCAAACTTATGGATCAGTTGGAAGCTGTAAGTAGAATTTATTATATATAAATATATATTTATTATATATATTTTCTCAAAAATAATCATGTTATTAATTTAATTTTTCTTTAAACTTCTGGAAATACTGTCTCTTCTCTGCAGATACTCTGTGTGCAGGCATACTGCATGAACTCCAGTTGTATGTTATACGTTGCAGGAGGATTGGAAGGAGATAAAGCTGTTTGCATGCACAAGCATAATTGAAATTTTGCCATAAGATTTTGTGTAGACAGCATAAATTACAATGCTTTATTTATACATGTTCTCATGACAAATCATAATTCATTATGAAGTTAATGCATGTCTCTAGAAGACTCTTTTCGTTGATTTGCCTTTGATTCCTTGAAGTCTGTACAGTTATTTTCTCTGCTGTAGGACTTAATAACCTAGTCCTTGGATGCTTTTGAAATCTTTAATCTAAACTGTTGTATCCAGGGACTTTTAAAAAAAATTCTTCAAAGATAAAGGTACTTTTGATTGTATCCTGTGTTAGAGATTAGAGATTTTATTTTATGATTTTTTCATAAGCACAGTCTAATCTGTTTGTGTAAGGGATAGCTATGCTATGCTTTTCTGAATGAACCTAATGCTGTTTAAAAGCCTTAAATAGAACAGAGTTAATAAAAGAAAGGTAAAGTTGTGGTACAGATAGTCAGTTTAAGTTCCAGGAGCTGTTTATGTTCATACTCTGTAGTTTTCATATTCTTGAAGGAAGAAGTTTTTTGGTTTTACAATCTAAGTGCTCATTTGGAAGCAGAAAATAATGTTGAAAAATAAATCAACAATCCTTTTTTTGTTCAGTATTGGTGATTCCATTCAAAATCTAGCCAATGCCTGGAGAGTTTGTGTGAAACTTGTGCAACAGCCTCCAGTTATGAAAGATGGATGGCTCATCTGTGGAAGTATTCAAGGCCACGTTGGATAGGTCCTGAGCAACCTCATGTAGTGAATGGCATCCCTGACCACAGCAGGGGAGTTGGAACTGGATAATCCTTAAGGCCCTTTCCAATCCAAATTATTCTGTGATTCTTCAGAAAAATAAATGAAACATGAACCATTTGCAGTTTGGTTTTTTTTTTTCATAACTTGTGCTTCTTGCTTTTTTTATCATTGATTTTTTGCAATGGAAAATTCAGTGTACAGTGACTTCTTGGTGTGTTATTTTATCAGATTTTGACATCTGTCTGGCTTTTATGTTCAAAAGGGGGAGAGAGATGGCAGGAGAGGTGAGATTAAAACTCAAAAAGATTTTGTTCTTCATTTCCTAAGAATTGTTGGAATTTTCTGGATTACTTGTGGTACTGCAGCAGTTAATCTGCTGTGTTAAGTTCCTCTCGTTTCAAAATTGGAAAGACTAAAAAAGCAGCAAAAATCCATAGTTTCACTTTTTAATTGGTTACTGGTAAAATTGTCTGTGTGACAGCTGATGATGACAATTGAAGATTCTTCTATGTATCTGAGTGGTGGAAGGATGGTGAGAGCACTCCTGCTCAAGTCTAATGGAGCAGTTTGGGGCTAGGAAATTTGGGTTTATGGAAAAGTTGGACCCCTGCTGTAATTTAGTGGCTGCTGGTTCCAGTCTGCCCGTAACCACCAGGGGGCGCAGAGGAGTGCAGTTTATTTTTTTGTAAGCTTAAACCTAAATAAATGCCTTGACTTTTAGGTTGCAATTTTGTATCAACATTTAAAACACCAGTACTTTTGTATTATATCACAGATTTTTGTGAAGGATAATTTCAAAAGCGAACAACTTGGTTAAGTTTAATACTTTTAGAAGTCTATGTGATAGTGTCAGTTGTGTGTTTGAAATAATTGAGCATCAGATCAAGTATAGTAATCAGTTATTTTCTGAGCATGAGGTATACAGATAGGTTGGGGAAATATATGTGTATAAAAACAGCTTTCTTCCTGAATTAGCTTCAGTGTTTGAGTGTTTCATTAGAACTTATGAATTTTGGTATTTTCACAAGAAAATTACACTTTGTAAAACAAATACTTTTTGAAAACCACATAGATTAGTTTGATTAAAGCCTTTAAATTCTATTTGGAAAGCTTATGTTTAACTACTGAAATCAAGTAATTTTTCTGGCAACACACTATGTCTTAGAAAGTTGGCAGCAATCTAAAAAATATGGAAATGTTGCCTGCGTGATTAAATTTTCTTCGCACGCACAGTGAAAAATAACTACCATTCAGAGATTGTTTTTAAATCTTTTGGCAAAATAAAGGCTGCAGGTTAGTATCATGCAGTGTTCCTGTTTTTGTTCTCTAAGGATAACCTGAGATTTCCTTATGTGCAAACAGTAAGCCTATTCAGAAGCTGTAAATCCACCTGTTGTAACTGTTAGAGGGTTGTTTGCTTTACTCATTTTTATTAGGAAACCTGAGGATTCTTGTACTCTAACATCTTTGAAAAGAGGTCTTTGAATTGAAATACACTGCTTACACTGAAAATTCCAGTAAATCCATAGGTCACTAGACTGGTCGAGGTATACTTTGAAAGATGTAATGAATTGCAGTGAAATAATCTTTAAAGAGGGAAGATACATGAACATTCTCATCTGCTGCACTTTTATGAAAAATGCATTACTTTACCAGTTGAACTGTGTTGAATCCTGACACAGGCTTCAGAGTGCCTGGTCTTTCAGATACTAAGGAAAAATATCTGTTGCTATTCCTTCACAGCATTGTAGTTGTGTTTATTGTTAACTTTGGTGGGGAGGATGTTGGGGTGTTGGTGGTTTTTATAAGCATTTTGTGACTGAAGATTCAGAGCTACTTACTCATAATATTTTCTCTCCAAAAGAATGTGCTTTCTCTTTCACGTGCTGCTTTTAGCATCTGTTATATTAGAGGCTGCAGATTTGTAAAACAAAGTGTAAATTGTTTCTTTTTAAATTGTGCTTGACTTTGTTTAAATCAGCAGGTTCTTCTTGTGGTTGGAGAATTGCTAAGGTCTAATAAAGTAATTAATGTATATTTCCAACATTTTTCAGATGAAGAAGCAATTTGGTGATAATGAAGCAATTACTCAGGAAATTGTTGGTTCTGCTCATGTGGAGAATTATGCCTTGAAAATGTTTTTGTATGCAGACAATGAAGACAGAGCTGGGCAATTTCATAAGTAGGTGAAAATCTTTGGTTTTCTTATCTGAATTAAGATACTGGTCAGGGAATGTGAATATCCAAACTATCTTTAATTTGACTGGAAACAAGAGTTGGGCTTTAATATATTCTTTTCTCTTCTGAAAAACTCAATTTGTTACTACTTTTAGGTCTCTAAATTCACACATAACTTGGTATCCTTGTCTTTATGTTCCTTAGGGGGTTACTCACCTACTGGCAAGCCTTCTAAAACCACTAATATTGTGCTTTATTTTATCAAGCATGTTATAGTTTCTATTGACCAGTGATAGTAAAATAGTTGTGATGATGCATCTGTGGTTTGGTTTACAGCAATTACTACGACATGTTCATGTATTTTTCTAAGCTAATACAGGATTTCTGATGTCCTACACAAAACATTCCAAACTAGAAACTAAGTGCAGAACATGTAACCTGTTTTAAAAAATGCTGAACATTCTCTGCATAGCAGTTAAGAGATTAATCAATATATTGCTAGATTTAAATGTTGTGAAGCAGCTTCTGTAACATCAGGTTGAAAGAAAAGAAAAAAGCAATGTTTGGCTTGAAATAAGCCAGTATGGTTTAAGATAACAACTCCCAAAATGAGATTCTGGGACACTGACATTACCAAGGTAGCAAAATGTTTTCTTTTTTGCAGAAACATGATAAAGTCCTTTTATACTGCAAGTCTCCTGATAGATGTTCTAACGGTATTTGGGGAGCTCTCTGAAGAGGTAAGTGTCTAGCATATGAATGTATTGTCTGATTGCTTTTCCAAGCACAGACATTGCTTTTATAAGTTGTGAATATGAATTTCAAAGAACATAGGTTCTAATAGTGTAGCCAAATACTTGTTAGTAAGCCATAAAGAATCATGCTAAGTATTTCAAATAAATTGTAGGTGAAATACTAGACATCTGTTAGAAAATGCTTCATGACAAGTATCAGTTAGAAATTCAAAGTTTGATTATTACTGTGGGACACATAGCATTACATTGAGCAAATGGGATGCTTCTAGGGGAAAAATGATGCAAGGTTCCTAGCTTTGTCCACCTTCACTTTTTTCCAAGTCCTGCTTGCGGTTCACAGGCTTGACATCCTGTATGTAAATCCCCAATAGAATATGTGCCTAAAGGGCAATCATACTTGCTTAGTTTAAAATGCAGTTGTTGTGACTACTTCTATTTGTAAATATTGGAAAGAAGATAAGAGCATGGTTTTGATAGTGGTGCACTTCCTAAATGTTATGGGATGTAAGTGTAGATAGGTCTTACTAAAGATAGGTCTTACCCAAGAGAAATGCTTGGTGAAGAGTTCTTGCAAGATTCTCCATCTTCTGTAGCCCAAGACTATATCAATCTAAAATTTTCATCTTACCAAGAGGCACAAGTAAGTTTGCTCTTTGATATGTTCTCTTAAAACTGTCTGCTCTGCACATTCTTTACTAGATTTCCTAGGGCCAGAGAGTGAATGCACGTTTGCACATTGGACTGGACTGACAAAAACAATCTTAGTGTGTAGGAATCCAGTGCACAGGACAGTGCACTGATCCATTGACTCCTCAGAGTACATGAAGCAATCCTGCTTTGAAGATAGAAGAAATTGTTACAAATATCAGTGCAGAATGGTACATTTTCTACTGTATGTTGGCAGGTTTTATTGTTGGTGCTAAAAGGACAGAAATGCTTCATAATTGGAAAGAAGCAGAATTCTCTCATTTTATTTAATTGGTGAAGATGGTAACAGAGAGTGTACAGGAAATGCAGAAAATATTTGCTTTTCTGTATAGCATTGTTACATTTCAACAGTTTCCTTATCCATTCTTATGTGAAGGGATGATGGGACAAGTATGACTTGACTGTCTTAGACTTTTGCAGAAGATTTTGTCAGCCTGAAATACACTCAGCCTGACTCCTGGTTATAGAGTATGACATCTATATTCATCTATGCCTATTTTTCCAGTAGATAATTGAAATTGCCTTCATATGTATGGACTACCAACTATTAAAAGGCTTTTAAATGAACAGCAGAAGGCATAGAAAGCAGATATTTGACACCTAGAATCAGAAGATGGGTATTGAGCATAAGATATATGTTTTTAAATGACAAGTGATTGATTATTGGGTAGTATAAATGGATTGTGTCACAGATGAAGGGCGGATGTTCTGTATCTCCATTTTAGAACTAGGCAGAGGGATTTTCTGGAAGATGTGTTTTATAAGACACAGCTTAGATCAGATCAGTAGGAAGCTCTCCAATAGCAGCATTCTTTCATTTACCTCAGTAGTAACTCATTCAATAGGGCAGCCTTCTGAGAAGGGACAGCGGTGCATGTTAAAAACAAAGCAAAACAACAGCACTTCTTTGAATTCGCAGTTCTGGAATGATAAGCTTTGCAGTCAGGATGCAGGACAGACATCAAAAACGTGGTTCCCTTCTCCTCTCTCCATCCAACGACTTGGGGGGGATGGGTGTGCTTGGCCCATCCTTAAATGTGCTCTCCCAAGGGCACCCCCAGATGGTGGAGGGTCTCAGCTGTGTCCCGAGGTGGGTGCTCTGGAGCTGGTTTTATCCAGCATGGAGCAGCCCTGGGCTCTCCTCACAGACTCCACTCCTGCCACGCTGAGTCGCCAGCACCTGGGGCGGACACCTGATACAACAGCATCTTCACACTTTATCAATAAATAATCACCATATTAGAATAGAGGGGAGATGGACAGGCTCTTAAATATTGCATAATAATCTTTTCTAAAAGTACTGTACTCTGGGCATGTGTTTTCTGCATTTTGTGGCTTCTAGTGTGTTTGTTAAAAAAGAAGGAGTTTAATCTGTAACACTGACTGACCAGAAAAAATTATTAAAACAAAGTCTAACAGAAAGTCATATTTTCCAGTTGCACTTTTCCTTTTTGAGGTAGAGTGAATGCATTTTAATAAACATGTCATCAGAATAGGCTTTTCTTCTGGAGAACACGTTGTTTTCAAAAATGAAGACCAGATTTTTCTCCTGGATTGCATGAGCATCTCGTGTGATACAATGTATAAGTATGAGCAAGGGAGCTTGCTGGAGATACCTTTTGCATTGTGCCTCTCCACCCTGTTCTAGATGACAGTGCAATAGGCTTTGTGAAGTACAGTATTGAATTTCAGTTTATTAACTCTCAGAAACTTTGGATTTTATTTACAAATTAATTTTTAATTTTTAAATTAAAAAATAATTTTTAAAACTTTGGTGTTGATGTGAAGCATGCTATCACAGCCTGCACTGTTAATTTGAGCAAATTATTCCACTCATTCTTCCACATTTCTCATCTGTTTATATCCATCCTTGTTCCTTGATTTATATTACCTCATAACTGTCAGAACTGGTCGTTTCCCATACAACTCTTGACAAAGTAGTTGATTTGCATAATCAGTTTAAGATTTTTTGCAACAATTGAGAACTCTTCCTGGATTAAACAAGCACTGTTGTAACAGTCCCAGGAGATATAAAGTGGCCAATCTTCATTACATGTTTTGACATGTTAAAAGTTGTGCCTAGGAACTGTAAAGTACTTTGTAAAAAACAAAATGGAAATCTTAATGTCATAGAATGTCATACAAGCAAATCACATTAATCTGCAGTTACATCAGACTTTCTGTATTCGTTCTTTTAAATAAATTTTTTTGTTTTAAAATGATATCATTAAAAAAGATTTCGTATTTCTGATCAGCAGCAGTAGCATTTTAAGTTTCAAATATTTACATCTAAAGTAACTAATCATCTAAATTTATGGAGAAAGGAAGCTTCCTTCATTTTTTCATGGTAGTAATTACTACACAGCCCTCTGCCTTTCATACTGGATGGTCCTGGTATAATTTATTTCCTTTTCCTGATATGCTATACTAATTCAAGATCTCCACATTTTCCTTTCATGCTGAGATCTTGTTAGAGCAGTTATTTTAATTATTTTTTTTAATTGACCTATTAATTTTACACGTTGTTTATCTTTAAAAGTGTGTCAAATGACAGCAGAGAAAGTGGAAAAGATATTTATATTTCTGTTTGAATGCATTAATTCGCAGAAGTGAGTGGTTAAAATGGCTGGCCTTTTCCCTCCCCCAGAATGCCCAGCACAGGAAGTACGCCAGGTGGAAGGCAGCATACATTCACAACTGCTTAAAGAATGGAGAGACTCCTCAGCCTGGCCCCATTGGAATGGAAGGAGAGAGTTTTGGTAGGTGTTTCCCTTTCCTTTTTAAGGGAGGGGAGGGCTGTGCCAAGGTGAAGTGGTGGTATGCACAGTTCTTCAGTGAGCCCCCCTCAGGAAGCACAGCTTCCCTGCTTGATGTTCCATTCACAATGGGCTGCCTTCTACTTCTTCTTTTGAGCTGCTCCTGCTGTTATTTTTATTGGACCTTACTGTGTGATTGACTTATTTAATAAACTATTTTTTTCTTTGTAGTGGAGATTATTATTTTGAATACAGCTACTCTCTAAGAAGGTATTGTCAGCTTTGGGCCAGAACCATGCATTTCTTTAACACTAACCACAGTCCTTCTTTTAAATCTGTTCTCTAAAGTTGTGATCCCTTTGCCAGTTTAACCTCTCTCAGAAGTTAAGTAGGAGTTGAAAATGGACTGATTGGAAGTAAATTCAATTTCAAAGCAAAGACTTGCTTGTGAGACAACCTCTTTCTTCCTGTATAGTAATGTTGGTTTCAAAACAGGTTTATGGCCTGCTTTTTGTATTTTCTTCCTCTTTCTCACTTGTCGTCCTTTTCCTTGTGTTTTCCATTGCTCCCTCTGGCTACCTGAGCTCGCTGTACAGGATTCCTTGAGGTTTCTACTTTATCTGACTGTTAGGGAGGAAATTTCCAAGGACATCCACTTAACCAAACTGAATGTGAATTAGAATAAGTTGTTTTGCTTTAGGCAGTGATCAGTTTCATTGGAAACTGGTAGTGACCAGTTTCTTTGCTTTTCTCCTCAATGCAGAGTGAATACAAATTTTAAAAGTTGCTCTCTTATAAAATAGGATGTCATTGGAATAGATATTCTCACTATGCAGATTAAAATGGACTAATTCTGCACAATGACAACATCTGCATATCATTCTTCACATACCTAGTGGAACAATTAAGAACTTCAAATAATTTGTAATTTCCTTCTGAGCTGGCATATGAGACTTTGTGGCTTGTCAATTAAGTTGATGGTAATATATCTCTCAAGCTTGGATTTAGTAATACAAACTTCTCCAAATAAAAAGGGTCAATAAACAAATCTACAGTGCAAAAGAGACAGATCTAGCTTGTAGACTGTGGCTTATATCTAACCTGTAGAGCCACCTTAGAGGGGTGGCTATATAAAGTTTTGTGAACATATGGATTAATATAGATGATCAATGTATTTATACTTGTGCACACATATGAAATATATATGTATATACACATAAATTTGTTTGTTTACATTCACTTGTGTTTGGGGTTTATACCTGAGTCTTGAGTGGTTTTTTGAAGTCTGAACTTGTAAATTACTTCTAATAAGTTACAAGTAGGCTTGTAATTTTCTGCTCATTAGTTTTATTTTAAACATGTCACAACATTGGAAAACTAGTTTCTCTTCTGGTTCTCAAATCTTTTCATCATGCAATCTCACATTTTGATGCTTCTCCACATTGTAATTTATATGTCCTGGATAGTGTTACATTAAAAAAAAAAAGGATTTTTTTTTTTTTAAGAAGAATATGTACCGAACATCTATTGCAGTTTATTATTATCTTTATACTGTCTAAAAGCCTGGGTGCCAAATATAATTTATTTGCAGTTTCCTGGATAAAATACTGTTTATCTATTAGTACTCCAGAAACACTGCAACGTAAGTAAATTCAAATATTTGTGAACAAATACTGAGTATGATAGTTTTATTTCCAAGCTATGTGTTTATTCTTGTTTTTATGTTTTCCTAACCTAAAGGCACCCTACAGATTTAAACACTGGAATGGGAATCTAGCCCACTGAAATGTGCTCCAGTCTAGGCACAGCTGTATTTGAAGTGAAGCATTAGCAAACTAATTTCTTCTTCAACATACAATCTTTTCCAAGGAGTTTTCTTAATTGTCCATGCAGCTGTAGCAAGAGGTACTTATGATGCAGCTCCAACTGCAAACATCATCACATCTTTGTCAAATTACACCAGTTTGATGATTTAATGGAGAATGCAACATGTGAGAGAAAGATCTCCTGTTATATTGAATGTAATGAACAGCTCAGTTAAATATTTTCAGCTTTAAATGAGTGCTCTTTTAGTGATCTGGTCATAGTGTGGTAAAGCTGATTATGTGAAGCAAATGATGAATTTTAAAAAACTGCAAAAATAGAATTTTTAAGTAAACATTACAAAGCTTTTGCTAAAAAACCATGTGTGCAACTTGTAGAAGCTAATTATTTTTCAAAAGCAACAAATAGGCTCTTTCTGCATTTGATTAATGCACAAAGGTAACTAACTTGCTCAGGGCTACAAAATAAGCTGTTGTAGGAAGAAAAGCAGAATTCAGGCTTTCCTCAAATCCTTGGTATTCACTGCAGTTCATTACAGGTGGTAATGGGAATTGGTGAAGATTGTTGCTTTCATTACCAGGTTATGTCTACATGAAATTTTAAAAGGGACACAGATGCTGAGTGAATCAAAATTTTAACATCCTCTTTACTAGGTAGCCTGCAAGATCTATAACTTGGCAATATATTTTTTCTTTGTTTTGTTGTTGAATTGTATTTCATGTAGAGAGATTATTTCTCACACTCCCATTTTCTGAGAAATCAAATGAAAAATACATGCTGATGTTTGTTTTTTACGGTTAGCACCATAGTGTAGGTGTCCATAATGTTTCACATAATCAAGACAAAAATTTTATGCAAATTAATTTTTATGAGAAGAATCAGTAAAAAAGAGTTTCAATTCTTGCTTTGTGCATCATAAGAAGAAAAGCAGTATTGTTTGAATGTATGACTGGACCTTCCCCATTCCTTTCTGCTTGCTCATTTTCTTCCTTCCGTAGCATGTGGAAAAAGTCTGTTTAAACAGAGTGAAACTAGGTCTCTGTAGCTTGACAAATTACCATTTTTTTCCAAAGTGTTATTTTTTTTGTGATTCTTGAAAACCATACTGTAACTCTTGGAGATGTTTTTACAGTAACATAGACATGCTTTATGCAGTTCTGCTGTTGGATTTATAGATGCTTTTGTGAGGATGCCACCATGGAAACCTAAAAATGACATGCTTAATTTATTAATGCAGTTGGAATACAAGTCCTAGAGTACACATAAAGGTTACTTAGCATTAGCCCTGGGTCATCCAACAAGATTTTACAGTAATGGAAAAAAAAAATGGAAATATGAAAAAGTTCCTCAATGGTCATGGTATAGCCGTAGTAAATACATTAAATGTAGTCACCTTCATTGCAATATATAATATGTAGGCTACATTTCTATTACAGAATTTCAGAAAACCTTAATAGTTCCAACTAGTAAAAAGAACAGTGTGGGAAAAGTTGATGGATTTTGGAGTGCATTTCTCAGTGTTGTGGAAAAAAATATGTTTGGTTTGTTTTTTAAAAGCAATGTTCAAATAGAACCTTACATTGTGAAACTTTTAGCAACATCTCAAGCAAAAGAGAAACAACACAGCATAATGAGAAAAAGGAAAAAAAAATCAAATTGATAGATTATAATTCCCTGAACTCATTAAAAATAGGAGTCCAAAGAACTGGAGAAGTCTGGACTTCTTAAAAATAAAAATTTTGCTGATTTTATATTTAGTGCACTGAGCTGCTGAAGTTAAGTCATGATCAGTGCTTGCTTACACTAGAGGAGGGAATGCCATTAAGCCTTGAGAATCCTCTGTTTATATAAAAGTATCTTTGGATGGTTGGTTATGGGGCTGGGGTGATTATTTCACAAAGTCTTACCTTCAGTAAATAAATAGTAATTTTAGAAAAACACGAACAAATGGTCTGGTTATACTGTAGGTCTGTGGAAAATTTAAAGTGCTCATGGATTCGTTATGCTGGAATTCAAGCACAAAAGCTGATGAGGTTCCAAGACAAGAAACTCAGCTGGAGCTGAAATGAAATGTAAAACAATTGTGTCACTGTTTTACAGCATAGTATTTCAGCATCTTTAAGCAAATCATAAGGAACTTTGAATTATAGGTTGTTACTGCTGCATGAGAAAATGATTTTCTAATTTTCTAGCATTCTTTCCCATTCCCTGGAAAAGATTTTTTTTCAATTATTTTATGGACGTTCTAACCACAGAATTTAAAACCTCTGTTGACTTAAATGTTCTTTTTTAGCAGCCTGAAATCCTTTTATCTGGCACTACTTTTAAAACTATTCACAAATACTGAAAGTGGGTATCTTAAAATGTTTCTAATACTTTAGTCTTTGATAGAGAATATTTTAAATATTTGCTTTGCAGAAAGAATAATTACAATGCTTTTATGATATTTGGGCACTTAAAGGACTTAAGAAGACTTAACTTAAACAAAACTACTTTTATGTTTAATACAGTTTTAACACTGGCCAATTGCACAATGAGCAAATCAAACAGTTGAGTTTGATCTTGTGAATTTACCTCTTGCAGGCACTGTTATTACGGGTGGTCAGCACTTCTAACGCTTTTTTTGGTTTTTAACATTGCCAGACTTTAACCCTTTGAGTTCATGTCCTCCATGGCCAGTGTTGCCCACAGCACTGCACTGTTACAGGAGTGACTTAGAGACCCTGAACTATGCAGTGAGGAAGTTGGAAGCTGAAACTGGGAGTGGCTTGGAGAGAAGATGGGGCAGTGCAAATATGGGGCAAGGGGTTGCAGATATGGGATGTGTAATCCTAGAGCAGAGAAAGAAATCAGAATGTGTCCTGAGAACCAGATAAGGGTAACAGGAAGCTGCAAGAGGCAGAATAAGGGAATAAATGCATTAACAGGTTAAATGTGGGCATGAATTTGCAGGTAATTTCTCATAGCTGAGATACTAGGCACAGTGGAAGCTGTGTTTTCTCTCACTGCCTCATTCTCAAAAGTCACTTAGTAATTTTTACAGCAGCTTTCCCAAAATCTTAGCTTCAGGCAGACACCCAGCTGAAAATTCAGCTTTTTGGCTCCAATTTGACCAAGCTAGAAATAATTGGTAACAGTGTTACAAGTAATATTCTGCAGCCTCCCCTTCAGACAGCCTGATGAGTGTTGAGCTTAACAGTCTCTTTCATCTCATGTATAGTAACCTTCTGTGGTTTTGGTTTTTTGGTTTTGGTTTTTTTTTTTCTAAAACTGTCCCTTTTTTTCAGTTAACACCAAAACCAGTGAAAAATACAGCATTCAAACAATGGTTTCCTATCATTACATTATTATTCAAAAGATAGCATGTGCAATGTTAACTCTTGAATCTCACCTTCTTTTTGCCAGTGTTCAGACATTTAATTTTATTTCCATGCATGCTAGCCACACTATATTGCAGTATGAGTTACTAACAAAAAATTACAGTGAAAGAAAAATCTGGTACCTTAAGACATTCTTTGTCTTCCAGAAACCTGTCAGGTGTTCATTTGCATGTGTCAGAAATTGTTCCATAAAACCTAAGTATATTTATTAAAGTCCACTAAAAATGTTCTAATGCCAACACTTGATTTTACTCTGCTTTATAGCCTTTTTTTTTTAGTAAATAGTATTGTAAATTAGAAGGTGTTTAGGCATTTTTTGTAAAGGTAGCATGTGAAGTTTTTTGTGGGAGGAAGAAGGACTTGCATGGGAAACAGTTCTTGTATTTGTAATAGCAATATTTTAATAATAGACCATTTAACTATTAAGCAGTGGAAGTGTTTGCATAACACATAGCCTTCTGTAGTTGAAGATCAAAGGGGATTTCTTAAAAATACCTTTTTTGCTAGCTCTACACACATACAAATTTTGTGCTTTCATATTCTTTTGTTCCCTCTTAAGCACTGGCTGTTGAATAAGCAATTCCCCAAACTGTGCTTGTTCCATCTGACATTGTTGATACAGGTGAACACATACACAGTAAATGGAAAGTAGTTGTTTTAAACTGAACTGAATTCAAATGAAAGAGCAGGAATCAACCTTAAATTCTAAATTAACTGGATCATTAGCTTTTTAAAGCAGTATTAAATAAACTAGACCAGAACCTTAAGAACATGACTAGATTGAAAAAATATGTATGTTCTTTGTACATGCTATGGGATATATTGAACCTGATTATTCTTACAGCTCATTATGTATTCTAACTGTTCTAGATGCAATTATGACTTAGCTAAGCTGCATTTAGTTTCTTGTTTGGTATTAGTTTCCCAAAGTTCCTCTTGGTTCCTATTTATTTGTGGTTTGATTTAGGGTATAAGAATTGGCACTGTCTAGCCTTTTGTGAAGAGATTGTAAGGCAAATACAGTTTTCTGGTTCATGTATATGTTAAAATGTAGATTACTGCCTACTTGTAATAACTTGTTCAGCTTCTGTGGATGCAGAACCCAAAGGTATAACAAATTGCTCTAATGAGACAACTTATATTCACACCACTAAGGAAATGATTCTTCAATTTGAACAGAAGAGATCTTTGAAAGTTTTTGAGTTTCTAGATCTTTATTGTATGGTATGTTGCTTTTTACCTTTTCAAATCAACCCTATGTGGTTTGGGTCGATGTTTTATGTCACGCTGTGTGGTGGCAATTTTTTTAGCAATAAAAATTTGAAAAGAGGTTTTAAGGAGAGCCAGTTTTCAAGTGTTTGTACATAACAGTTGAAGTGATTCCTATTGTGTCATTTTAACAGATGCTGAAAGGGAAGAAGCAGGGTCATCTTCTGTCCATAGTGGAACAACTCAACCATCATCATCATCTTCATATGAAGCTAACAACATACCAACTAGTAATTACACTGGCATACATATACCACCAGGTGCCCATGCACCAGCCAACACTCCAGCTGAAGTACCTCATAACACAGGTATGTCCAAATCACACCTGAGAAATCCATGCCTTCATTGGGAGGTGAATTCTTGCCCAAATTCTAGTCCTTCACTTATAAAGTAGAATAACACACTATTGTGTGGCAAAAGCATCTTCATAAGCTAAAATTGTAAAAATACCATTGGAAATGTTATTAATGTTTTTTTAAAATATGTAAATCGTATTTGGAGTATTTTTACAGAAGTCATATGGATTAAGAAGGGGACTGTTCCTGCAGACAGAATTAATTTGTTTTCTCTCAAATCAATAATATGATGTTGCATTGCAGCATCTGTACTATATATAAAGCACAATTTGAATCTTTGACTTTATAGGTGAAATTCTATTACTTCATTTCATATGTAGCTTTCCCTGTCCAGATAGGCTGCTGTTCCTCATGTGGGAGCTTATCCAACAGAGAGTTGAAATTGTTACAACCCCATAGCAGTCATGCCTGATGTACCATTCGTACTGTTTTGGTTTGGCTTGTGCCCCTTTTCCCATGCAAATGCTTTAATGTGATTGACTTCACACAATATTATTAATGGGAATTTTTTCCCTACCACTAAACATGTTGGCTCCTACATCCTTCTTATTATTACGTGTAATTTTTGGACCAAAACCAAGTTCTTAAAAATTCCGAGTTCCTTCCCAGATGCTGTTTTAAAAAAAAAAACAGTATCAAGTGTTTGGTGAATAGAACTTTTTTACTTTATTGGACCTTTTTATAATAGTCTTGGAATAGAATTATTAATTAATGATTAGCAAGACAAAAAAAATCAAGATCTCTTGATTTCAATCCCGATGACCATTTATTGTTCAGATACATTTTTATATTATTGAGCATATGAGATATTTTTGTCACACAGTGTCTCCTTTACTTTTACTTTCTCATTAAAAAAATGTTTCACTCTATGAAGAGTTCAGGATGCTCTTTTTTTCAGCTTTATTAGAAATCCTTCAGATAGGTGGGGATTTTTTGGGTCTGGGAAGGAGAGTATTTTTTTTTTACCAGATCCGAAAATTATGGAGTATGTACCTTGTTGGAATACATGAACTCTGTGCATTACATAGTTTTAGCCCCACCAGTTGTTCAATGGAGTGATGTAATTTAGAAAAGTGATTATACCCTCTTCCTACACTGCAGATGTTGTAGAAATAACTTTATGCTAGTCTGGTATGTTCTGGACAAATTGCAAAAATGCAGTTTTGGATCAAAACGAATGAGCATACCTAAAATGGGATATAAGAATGCTTCACAGCATAGAGTGCTGTTTCTTCTTCTAGTGCCACTATTTCCTTTTTCAACTTAGCTAACTTTTTTATTCTCACAAATTGTTGTCAAAGGAATTAGGAAGGAGATAGTTTGCAAGTGTGAGGTGACAGGCACTGGACTTTAAAAATATAATACAGACTGCCTCTGGTATTAGAAAGTAGAATTTAAATTTCAAATTTAAAAGTTTACTCACACTTTTCTTTAGCAGGTTTTTCTCAATACTCTAGGGTAACCAGTATAATACTTGGACTAGTATGTTCTTAATTTTTTGTGTTTAAAGTTACATTTCTGTGAAATTCTGTACTGGTAAAATGGATGATATGCTGTACATTCTTCTGTTTTATTTTATAAATTCATATTTGAAGTGAAAGCATTAAAATTCTTTGTTACACATTTTCATAATTAGCAAGCTATCAGCTGCTTAATTTGGAAATCATTAGGTGTACCTGTTCTGTTTTGTTTGCTTACTTTTAAAGCCAATAAGTAAAAATAATCCAAGTCCATTTTTTTTGCATTGATTTGCAGGAGTGACAAGTAACACCATTCAGCCTGCTCCTCAGAATATTCCTCTAGTTGATCCTTCCCTTTACAGTGCTCAGTCTTCAGGTAAGCTTGTGGCATTTGTGTTGTTGTACATGTGCTGTGTCCTCTGTGTCTCCCCTACACTGAAGAAAGAACTTTGAGAAATATTGTCATTATTATCTGAATGCTATTGCAGAATTTTAGAAAGAGTGGACAACACCTACGTGTTGTGTTGGTAAGAGTTTAGTAGTTTCTGAAAGCTGTTGTCTGTCTGACTGTTTTGAACCAATGAGCTAGCATTTTGTAAAGCTTTTTATTATTTATATTGCTGCTACTCAGGTGAGGTTCTGATATACTTTGCAAAGCCTATATTCCTGATAGCCTTTGTAAATTATATTTTTTGTAATTAACACACATTCCCTTTAAGTTAAACATTAAAGTTGTGCTTTCCTACAGAGTAATTGTCTGTACTTCCTGACTAGATGTAGTACCTGTGTTAAATGAAACAATTTATACGGTACTGCTAATGATGTTATTTTGATGTACCATTTAATCAAGGCTTTTATCTTCTAAGTTGTCATCTGGTTTTGATGTTGAATTCACTGATAACCTATATCATACATATTTTATGTCTGCTTGCATATTCCATGCTTTGAAGTGTACCCATAAAGGCTAAGCTTAAGGAAACCATGGCCTGTGGAAGAGTAGTGACTGACAATAAAGCCAGAATCATCCTAGATTCTAATTTGAACACTTGTGTACGTTTGGACAAAGAGTTCAGTGTTTTCTAAGAATTTTTCTCTCCGTGGAATAGAGAAAATAGTATTAAAAACCTCTATAAATTACATCTGTTTGTAATAATCAGATTTTTGTTGGCAATATAACATGGATGTTGAGTGAGGAGGAGGTCTAGAAGTCCTGGTACAAACTCAGTTCACATTCTCCCCTACAGTTCATCCTCATCAGTGAAAGCTGGTAGTGTATATTAGTATACAATATTATACATAATTGCTATGTTAAGTTCTAGTGCTAACCACAGTAAAACATTGCCTGTTATGACTACAAAGTTTAGATAACTATGTTCTTGTGTTTTATAACTTTAAAATATTTCATTACTTATTTATCTTGTTGAAGAGTGTGTCTTTGTTAAAATTTTACTGAAATGTTTACTGAAAAACCATTTTCCTTCAGTTGAATGCTATAGTATGAATTCAATGTTTAACTTGTTTTTAGTCTGCGGGCATAAGAATGCTTAAGGATGTTTCTGTTTTAATATATTAGAAAGCCATTTTTATAGAAGATGTCTTTAAAATAGCAAAATTTGCCATAGATAGAGACATATTAACCTTTAATATTCTCCTGAAGAGCAGAAGGTAATCACAGAATCCCAGGATAGTCTGAACTGGAAGGGGTCCAGAAGGATTGAGTCCAGTTCTTAAGTGAATGCCCATACAGGGTTTGAACCCACAACCCTGGCATTATTGGCACCATGCTCTGGCCAGCTGAACTGGCACTAAAGTCTCATGTGGCAGTAACTCATTTTGTTGAAAACAACACCTCAGACCTGTAGCTGTAACATTTAAACTTGGTGATAGTTTTTGAGTTTTGGGGACTGCGCTGGGGGTTTTGCTAGCCCCTCAGCTGAAATGGCTCAAAGCTTTGCTTAAGCCTAGCCAGAGTAACTGCTAGTTGGAAGGCAGATTTTGTGGTATTTGGCAGCAGAGCTTTCGTGTTTAACTAGCTTATCATCATCTTCTAGGCAGTCATTGTAAGAGGTTTTTTGGTAACTACTCTGAAAATTTTAGTCATCATTGTTTCTTGGTTTGAATGTTTGTTTCTGGTTGTCAAAAATGCTATAATTTTGATTGAAACTTAAATTTTTTATTAAATTTAAGACATTCCATTCAGTATCTCAAAAGTATCAATGCATTGCTCCCTCTTACCACCTACCTGAGATAACCTGCTTTAATAAGTACATAAATAAAAAGGAATTAAGTGTTGTGTTTATGAGAATGCATAATAAGTAATATTGTGTAATTAAGGGATTAAGACCCTTGCTAAGCACCATAGTAAATCTCTGACTTGATCTAACCTGAGTATTTGCATGCCTGCATTCCTCCTTTGCACATCTGTTGTGCCACTACAAGTCTGGGTCTTGTAACAGCTCCAAGTGTTACATTCTTATGAGGGAGCGCTGCAGAAGTGCACCTGAAGAGGTGATAAAGGTGGTACAGATTCTTGGTTTGAAAGCTTAGAAAATACACTGTCAGTTATGCAGGAGTCAGAGAGGGCACAGGGGGTGTGTTAGCAGAGGTACAGTGACAGTTTTGTTTGCATGTGTGGAGTTAAGAAGCTTAAGAGCAATGGAAAATGTTTGTCCTTGCCTGTCACTGTCCTCTTGTACCTTCTTTTCCTCATTCTGCTGAGGAGTCCTTTTTATGCCAACAGTGGCCTTGTTCTCTAACCCATAAGTAGACTGAGAAATGCCTGTATCCATTAATGGAGATACAGAACTGTGGGACCCAGGAGTCTCCCTGATTCCTGAGCTGCAGTATACAAACCTGGGCTAAATCCTTGCTGCCTATTGAGGTATGCAGCACTCCTGTGGAACTGAAGTTTCCTTTGGATGGGAAGGAGGATCAGTGTTGCTCTCCATCCAGGAGGTCTGCAGAGGTAGCACAGTGCAAGGTACATTTGCTCCATGATTTAGACACGGTGTCTGTGTCTATGCTAACAAATTATACATGCTTGCAAATATTTGGCACAGAGAACAGCTGGCACAGAACCTCTCACATCCATACTATTAAACTTTTAAACCTAAACAAAGTAGCTTGTGAAGACTGCTCATATTGAATGGTCTGTAGCTTGCTCTGACCACAAGTCAAGCCCAGGAATTGTTTGGGAAAGTGCTAGTTTGCATGGGCCAAACCCATACTGGAGTCTGTTCCAGCAGTTTGACACTACAGACAGTCAAGTTTGAGTGCTGAGACGCCTTCCTTGGCAGTGCTGAATGTGGCAGTATAGGCATAGCTAAACAGGATATTCCACATATTTCTGCAAGACTCTTTCTTGTAGTAAGATCAAATGTATATTTTAAAAATAAATTATATATTTTCTTTGCATCCCATAACAGGGGAGAAGCCATTTGATTAATGCTGTTATGGGAGAAAAACTTTTGGTGAAGAGGAGTAGAATATTTTATCAAAGGAAGATGAAGTTAAAGGAATGGTGTTCTTTGATTTTCAGTTAGCATAAATCTTTCAATAGTTGCCCTGTCCTGTGGGAAGAGGTTTCAGAGTTTAATATGGCCTTTTGGAAGTGTCAAAGCTTTTGCATTTAAGCATGGGTTAATGTGTCTGACAAAGAATGTAGAGTTATGCAGCAACTTCATGTACGTGTGTGTGCACTTCTCTGGTGTAGTTTTCTTAAAAAATTTATTACCCCTAGATTTTGCTAACACTAAATGCATTCATAGTTGTGCTACACAGTTTTTATAAGATCTTCTTATATTGCCATATGGTCCCCTCCACAGGTGGCATAATATAAAGAAAGCATTTTTCCATTGTAGTTGTCTGTATAATGTTTGATATTCTACACACAAAGTATAAATAATAGTTTGACTTTGAATGTGTTTTCATGATCTTAAAAAGAAACCCTTGAGTACATGTATTTCAAATATTTCAAGTGATTTAATGGGAAAAAATATCTTGTTTCAAAACCCCTGTGTTACCTTTGCCATCACTGTTTTTATGCACCAATTTGTGTGATTGAAATGTTCTTAAATCAACTGCCTTATATTTGGGCATTGTAAAAAGGAAAAACATCTGATGGGTAGAAACGGATTCCAGGGAGAAGCAGATATATTATGTAAAATGCACATTATTTCCATTCTAAAACTGCTTTTTTCCCAAAATTATTTCAGGAACTCTAGTCAAATAGTTTTCAGTTTGTGTTCCTCTTAAACTAAAAGAATCATCTTTGTTGTTATGGATTCCACATTCCTGTCATGTTTCAGTAATATAACTATAGTCCTAATAATTCCAGATTAGCACAGAAGCAGGTCTGTTTCAGAATAATACAGTACACCTTTCCTATCTCAGTGTTGTTGGGCTTTTTTAGTGCCAAAAATCACTGGATACTTGAAGTTGGAAGGGACTTCAGGACATGATCTGGTCCAATCCCTCTGCTTAAAAAAGGATCGTGTAAAACCAGTCACTCAGGACCATGTCCTTGTGTCTCCCCCTGCCTGTGCACTCTCCCTGTGGTTTAATCTCCTGAACTGAAGAAGTTTGAGAAAAAATGTCACTGCTAATTCAAAAGACAGTTTTTCAGTCTCTCCAGGGACAGAGACACCACAACCTTCCTGGACAACCTTGTCCCAGGGCTTGGTCACCCTGAGAGTAAAAACTGTTTCCTGATGTTCAGACAGGACCCTGCTGTGTTTCAGCCTCTGGTCTTGTCACTGGGCATCCCTGATAGAGCCCATCCCTATCCTTTGAATACTCTCCCTTCAGGTGTTTAGATACATTAATAAGATCCCCCTGAGCCCTCTCTTCTTCAGGCTGAACAATCCCAGCTTTCTTGGCCGCTTCTCATGAGAGGTGCTCCATTCCCTTGGTCATCTTTGTGGCCCCCTGCTGGACTGTCTCCAGGATGTCAGTCCATCTCTCTTGTGCCAAGGAGACCAGAGCTGGACATGCCACCCCAGATGTGGCCTCACCAGGGCTGAAAGGGGCAGGATCACCTCCATCAACCTGCTGGCAGTGCTCTTCCTAAAGCAGCACACGGTGCCATTGTCTCTCCTCACCACAAGGGTGGATTGTTGGCTCATGGGCAAATCGGTGTCCACCAGGACCTCCAGGGCCTCTCCTCCAAAACCACTTAACCCTTAGAATACGTGAATTGAAGTTGGTTACTAACTTTTGTTGTTATACCATCGACGTAAGTACAGTCATTACAGTTAAATTTTACATTATTTTGAAAACTTAAGAACACAGAGCTGGTTTGTTTCTATTTTGCTTTTCCGTTTTGAGGTGTTGACTTCAATAGGAGCTCAGGCTACTGAGCACATCAAAAGATCAACCCTCTTACTGCATAAACTTTGGTTTATAAATTTAAAATTATTAATTTTTTTCCCTCAAGTTATGTCATAATAGCATCTGAGGTAGATTTCATAATAAATAAGGCTTTATGCCAGCAAAACATTAATAGAGCTCATACTGTAAAAATAAGATTAGATGGGTGAATTTAGGCTTGCTTCCAATAAATTAGTTGAATACTGGACTGATGCCTTGGCCAGTTTTTAAAGAATGATTTTGTAGTTTCTTTTGGCACCGTAGCATAAAGCTACTTTGAGGGGAACTTGGTCTTTCTAATTTCTTAAAGATGTTCAGTTATGTGGTCGCAGATTGACCCCAGCTGCTTTTAGTCTGTGACTTTATTTAGGTTACAGATGAACCAAGGTGTGTGCCTGTGTTTATGCACTCCCTCATGTGTATTTACTCACATGTGTATGTATTTTAAGAGATTTAATGTGGCTTCAGTTATTAAGCACTAAATTAAAACACATTGTAACGATAACAAGCCCACCAAGTTTTTATGTCCCTCAATGGTTATATTTATTTATTGAAAGGAAAATAAGAAGAGTTCTAGAGTATATTTTTTAAATTGATAAAATTAGTCTTCAGAGTGCTTACCTTTCTTCTTGTTATTTGGGTAGGGTTGTTTTGAAAACCAGCAGACTGGTCTAGTTTTTAATATTCCCAGGTTTTCTCTTTTATTTGTTCAAAAGCTGTTCTTAAATAATAAGATTGGGGGAAGGAAAAGCAAATATAATAGACTTTTTTGATAAGAACGGAGATTCTTTAGTAAACATTCTCACAGTATTGCTAACAACAGTTCTATTTTGAAAGAAAGGATCCAGTTAACTGAAATTGTGACATAAAAATGGCTTTAAGTATATTCACGTAGTTGCTTAAAAGTAAAATGCACTTAGAAAACTAAATCTTTCTTGAACTAAATTTTCTGTAAAATATATGGTGCATTTAAAGACACATTTTCTCTTAATCTGTGAAATCTATTCATTGCTTATAATGTGTGGGAAATTATTAAATATATACATAATCTTTAGTGTTTTATATAATTATTTATCTGTACCCATAAAAATCTGTCATTTACAAATTAAATTGTTTTGAAAGAACCTGAGTAAAGATTTTATAATTTGTCCATGGATTATTGAAGTGGCATGGGATTAGCCTTAAAATTCCCAGTGAATTTGTGGGTGGAAGGAGGTACAGTAAAACAGCTGTACTTTATTTACACCCACATCAGTGATACTATTCACATATAAAATCTTCTGCCAGTTAGGGCATAAGTCCCTACTGTGCCTTCTCCAAGACTGAATGCATGTGTTTAAGTGCTACAGAATTCCCTAAGTTTTAACTTATGTCAAGAAAATACTCTGATTAATAAGTAACAGTTACTATATTATGGGAATATTTTTGATAGTGTTCTCCAGTGTTACAAAAATGGGCACATTTAATGACATCAATCTTGTTTTCAGTCATCTTACATAAAATGGAAAAGATAAACATTATTTGGGAAAATAGAAACATAAAATGTGTGAAATGCCAGTGAGGAATGTTTCTACATTCTGAAAAGTTATTGCAGTTGAGAAGGAACAGTTTCTAACTATGTGTTATTCATGAAGAGAGCAGAGTAATTATGCTGTAAACACAAAAAGCACCATCCTTGTTTCTTGCAGGTTGTAATATGATTACAGCTAACTTAATATCGTGTAAAAGCTCTCCTTTGCTGTCTTAGATGAAAAGCAGATCTTTCTCAAAGGTATCAGCTTACTTTTGAAAGGCACTGAGTCATGCAAATAGCAGTGTTTGGAAAGGTCCTCACATTTTTCAATAGCAGAGAAGTTAAGCTTTATGTGAATGGTAAGAAAAGAGAACGGAACAGAAGAAATGCTGTAGCTTGGTCTTTGTAATACCACCACAAATATTAGCCTGGTTCTCATAATATTACCACAAATACAACTAAAACATAAAAATCATGAGAAAGGAAGCTTAAGTCAGACTTCCTTTGTAGTAACTTTGTAATACTTATGTTTTTGCAGGAGAGGTCCGCTTGACTCCAGAGGACTTTGCCAGAGCTCAAAAATATTGCAAATATGCTGGCAGTGCGTTGCAGTATGAAGATGTGAGCACTGCTGTGCAGAATCTACAGAAGGCCCTCAAGTTACTCATTACAGGCAGAGAATGAAGCTTTAATCCAACAGATTCATGTCCTTCGCCTAAAGAACTAACAGTTTATTACTGTACTTGTTAGAGAAGTGGAGTTACACGGAAATTCTCAATCCCATCACTCATGACAATGAAACCACTGTTTCAGTGTCAGATTAGCAATTAATGGTACACTAGGAATCTCTGTTTTCATTTTACAGACAGTGGAGCTTGAAGCATGAATGCAGTGGCTTGATGTATACAAAATTTTGAAGAAAGGACTGTGAACACCACTCAAGAGTTAGAATTCATCTTGCAATATTTGGATTATCAGAACTGGAAAATGCTGACTGTAAAAAAATTGATAATTAGGATGTTCTGTTAAAATTCTTACTCTTGTTTTATTATTGCAAACAATTACTTAATAGGTATAATAGCTTTAGAGTGGTAACTAAGATTAGTGCTTTCCTCCTGAAATGAGAGCATGTGAGAAGGCTGACAGGTCCACACTGGGAAGGACTTTTCTATACATAAATTATTTCAGTATTTGTATTATCTGAAACATAAGTCTAAGTTGGGGGAGTCTTGAGGACCTTTGTATTTCATTTGAAAATGTGCTGGAAACAACATCTCTTGATCCTTCAGAGAGAGTCATTTTGATGGTGTTCCAATCTAATCCCTCAGAGCTGTATGGACTGCTACATGTATTCTTGATTATTGATTCTTGCTCCTTCTGTGTGAACACTTACAATTTTGTATATGTATGGGTAATTAAGAGAAAATACTAATATTTATCAACAATGATCCCAAAACTGGAGGCAGAGATTCTAAATAACGTGAACTTTCAGGAAGACCTACATCAAAACTGTTCCATCTTTTTAAGAAGCTGGAAAAAAGCTTGTTCTTCAGCTGTTAAAGCACTATAGGATTGTCTCTGGTATTAATGTCATAGAACTTTGTATTTCCAACTAATATTTTTCTTGTCTGCTTTGTTGTGAAGGTTTTTTGGACTTGGGATTTAATTAAAATATCTTGGAAACTGAATTTTGAGTCTTTACGAGGTCTACTGTTGTAATTATAGAGCTCTTGATTGTTGAAAATCCCACCATGCTGTTTAAAAGACACCAGTCTTTTAACTGGTATGACATAATAATTGAGTACACCATAAAGCATGTCTGATTTATGCAATAATTTCAATGACATTTTATCTGATCTCTCTGTCTTTCCAAGCTGCCAGATCAAATCCATGTTATTTATAGCTTCACTGCTTTGGAGTGATTCAAGTAAGTTTTATATTCAAAGCAAAAAGATGAGGAAAAGAAAATCAAACATAAGCATGCATTAAAGTTTATCTGATTGTATCCTTTTCAGAGTGTAGTGTCTTTGACAGCAGGTTTGAAATGAGTAATATGAAAATTATAAATGTATGCTTAAGCACTTCAGTTGACTGAGATTTAATAGATGAAATGTGATTTGTGTTGCTTTCTGATATGGTGTAGCATGCTAATCTGGACAGTGACTTGGGTTAGATTTTATTTGTTTGGTGAAATTTAGAATAAAACCATCTGAAACTTTTTTGGCAGTAATGCTGTACAGACCTGAGCAGTAAGTCTGTGTTTTTACAGTGTTTCATGCAAGATAGATCTCTCACTTCAGTATCAAACTTTATTACTGCAGATTCTTCTACATATATAATTGTTTACACTGTAGTATTACTATAAAGTATATGCAGCATGCTATAAAATAGTCAGAAGTTGCTTTCATTTCAGGATCATACTGCTATTTTCTAAAACCAGCTTCAGTCTCCAGAACTTGTAGGAAGAAATTCAGGTTTCCTATTTCTATTTATAAAATAATAAAAAAAACTTTGGGGCTTTTATATTACATGCAAAAATAAGTAAGCTATGATATAATGTTGGATTGATTTGAGGCTTTTAAATTAAAGTTGTTGGGTTTTTTTGTGATTGAATGATCTGAAATGGAATACGTAACTACACTTCAAAATGAAATATTTCTTAAAGTGGATAAAATATTTTCTGTTGGCCATTATTATATTGAACCTCTTGATTCCTCTAGGAAATCATCAGTAAAAAAGCAATAAGCAATGCAAAAATCATAAGCAATTTGTTTGAATGATTATTTACACATCTGTTAACTTTCTTCTGCCTAGAAAGAAATTAAACTGTTCCTGAGGGGAATGGAGATGACAATGCTAATATAAAAGTTTAAGAATTTCTTAGAGAAGCTAGCAAGACATTCTTTCCCAAAAATAAATCAGTGTTTAGAAGATTTACTGTATAAAATTCCATGTAAAATGGAAGATATCCTAATACCAACCTTCAGACCACAATACTTGACACAGTCTATTGAATTTTATTTTGCATAAAATTATTTTGCTGTGATCAATTATTTTTTAATTGAGAAGTTTTGTAACAGCTCATAAAACCATGTTTTAAACCCAATCTTTAAGCTGCTAATTTCTGATATAACAGACTGAATATTTATCATCCAAACTGATGCCTGAAGTAAATTGTAGCAAAGGATTTCCATTCTATTAAGTATAGCATCTGGGACAGCTTTAAATACAGTAGATAGCCCAAAAGTGCAAACCAGTGTTGCAGAGCAGTTCAAAAAGTACATATTTGAAAATGTCAGGAGAATGTAGGTACATAGGCTATAATTATTCCAAATTGGAATTTGTGGCAAGCACTGAAATTTATGGCCCCATTGTTAAATGTTGTGTGAGCTTTTAAGTGTTGACTGATTCATTTTACAGTCACTCTGAGTGATAAAGTATCAAAAGGTATCTTCTCTCAACTGCTTCCCCACACAAACAAGTACAGTATTAAATAAAGGAGAGTGCTGATTTTGTTCCATGCTGCAGTAAACAAATCTTTTCAGTCTGACTGCCACCTACATACTTATTGGCCATTCCCCTTTGGATCATGAGTTCTCAATCTTGTAAGTCTTGCTTAAGAAAGGAGAAAGAAGCATCTGTCAGATTTTTATCAGGTATTCCATGTTCAGTTTAGCTACTTATGTAAGCTAGAATTTTAGTAAATCTGTTCAGTGTTTGCTACTTAAAAGGCTTTATGTTTTTGCAGTTCTTTGTATTTCCATTTCTCCAAGGAAAGCTTCATATTATACTTCAGGATTTCTACAGAAGTTTTTAAAAGTGTATTGCAGAGGAGGTCTTCCTTTATGAAATGGTGGAGATTTTTTCAAATTAATTGGATTTACTAATACTGGAGGCAGTGTTCTCAAATTTTTGAAGTAATTTCAGGTGGAATTTTTAATAATGTCCTTTGTAAGTGCAGTTTCAGAAGCACAGACCTAAGACCACATTCCAGAATGTGATTGTAATGGTAGTATTTGAGACTATATAATGCTGACCTATGACAAACTAACAGCAGAGAAACTTCCTGCCTGAAGCAGAATTGGAGGTGTGGAGGTGGTTTGTGTGCAGACACATCTGTGTGTGCATAATATAATGATAATATAATGCATGTTATCTTTATAGTGAGCTATAAGGAATGCATTTAAAAAACCCCAATTATTACCTTATTTACAAGTATTGGAAAAATGTCAGATACAAATATATAGATACTGCTGACAAATGTTGTTCTTAATGTGAGGTTTTAAATATACTAGCATAGGGCCAAAAGTTAGCACTTAATTGTGTGGTATTTCAAATGAATGATCTTTGCTTTTCTTCTTTTTCATGTCAACAATAGAATAGGAGCCCAGTACAAAAAGAATGAGAACAGAAATTCAGAGGAAGTTAAATTTCCAAAAGATCAAATGTAGTTTCTGTTATTTTAAAGTCTTTGTGCTAATGTTTTGATTGAGATTGGAAAGTGCCCATGCTTATAAAGTGTAATTCTTATGTACTTTTACAATACCCTTGGCCGAGCTGTTTATGGAATTAGGATTATGATATCTGGACTAGGAAAACCTAGACTTTGATGCCAAGTTTCTAAACCACCAATGCATCCTGATACTGACAGCAGCCGTTTTTCACAATCACCTCAGAGTACCTATTTTTAAACATTGGAATTTTAACCAAGTTTCTTGGGAAAAGAAGCAATACTTTTTTCTTACTGCATCATCACCTTTCAACGCACAGCTGTAGTAACAAGAGAACTGGACAAAACATGAATTTCCATTAGATATTTCACTATCATCAAGAAAAGAATGTTAGTGCTGCCAGCAGAGCTCTCTTTGGCTTGCAAGAGTATTGGAACAGTCTGATTATAGACACTGTTGTAATGTCCTAAATGATCTCAGAATAGGAAACTTATTTTTAAGAGCATTGAAAACAAACTTGAAAGAGAGAAAACATATGCCAGAGGAGAAAAAGAAATTGCATTCTCCACAGAATGAGAGGGGGCACAGAGGTGATTGCAGAAGAAAACAGAAGTACTTAAAGTCCCATATGGAATGGGAGCAGGACAGTGACTGGAATGAGGTTAGAATTGTCTGATTTCTTTAGAACCTTGAAAGTGATGAGAAAAAATGCAGGATCGTAAGGCAGAAGATTACAGGGTGATAGGGGAGGTGGAAAGGAGCACTAGAATGACAGGGAAAAAATTGCAGCACAGGAGAAAGTTAACCTAGTTGACAAAATGATAGCAGGATCTTAAGTCTAGCTATAAAAGGGAAGCAAGAAAAATACAAGTTGACAGTTCTGAAAGTGAAGAGGTGTAGGTCCTCCCATCCTAAGAATCTATGCTTATTAAATATGTCATATTAATTAAGTAATTAAAATTGACTTGATGTGCCCTTTTGGAGAACTTGGGAGATTACCTAAGTTACTGCCTGATATCTGCAGAGAACTACAGAGATCTGTTTGCCTTAAAATGCTGTCTACTGATTTTGTGCTTTCCTTCCTGTCTTGATTTGCTTCCCCATTTTCAGTGTCTGTATTCAATCGGTGGCATTCCCATAGCTGGGAGGAGGTTGCTGTAGTTTCATACAATGCTAAGTCTGAGTGATAACCCACATGTTTAGGCATTCTCAGGTGATTTATGAAGATTATCTGGTCTGGGTGTTAGCTGGTATGTGCTGTAAAGACAGAGGTAGTGATTGTACTTCCCTTCTGAAGCTTCAGAGGCTCTTTGGCAGCAGTAGGATTACAACATCTAAAGAAGGATATATAGAAATGAACTCTACACAGAGACATTTTCCAAGCCAGAGCCCAACAAATAATCTGTAGAAGTTTGGAGACCTCCAGCTAAGCAGTTGATGCAATTGTAAACTTCTCTTTGCCTCAATTAGCCCATCTGTAAAATGGGATTATTTAGATTTAACACTTATTAATACATTCAGGATTTTAGTAGTTCTGACAAGTAATGACAGGAGAAGGGCTGATCATTATAATAAGTTCTTCAAATAAACAGAATTTTTAGGAGAGGCATAGAAGGGTTTGTAACTTTTTTTTTTTTTTTT
>VZRX01019721.1:117466-147867 GCA_013398075.1 Notiomystis cincta
AAGGGGAGGGATAGAGTGGCTTGGTGGGCACCTGGTGTCCCACCAAGGTCAACCCTCTACAAGAAGAAATAAAAAAAACCTGATAGGATAGTTAGGGAATGATGGGCAGAAATTAGAAGATTTGAGACATGGAAACACTGTAGTAGTAAATGACAGGAATTTATATAGAATAGTAGTATTTAATGCAAATCTTAAAATGTTGAATTTATCAGAGGTCTTTAGTTCTACTATTTTAAGCTCAAGACTAAGCAAGAGATTACTGCAGATGGTCAACAAGAACCTTGGAAGTTGAGATATGGGAATGATAGCATATAGTATGTTTTCTCCTGGCCCTTTCATTTTTCCCCTCACCCCGAGTGGTTGGGGACACTGAGGTTTTAGAAAATGAATGCTATTAATTTAATTTACTTAAAGTGAAGTAATGCTTGATATAAGGCTCTAAAAATACTTGGATGGAAATAGATTAACATGAGAATTGAAAAATGGATTAAAGCTGGTGGAAAAAGAGAGTGCGGTAAATTCTAAATTATTTTCGGAATGAAAATGAAGAGAGATCAGCCTAAGGACACATCCTGTTTCATGTGTCAGTGACTTAGGTTGAGGCCACCATCTAAGACAGATGTAATTTGTGGATGAGATGAAGCTGGGAAGTATAGCAAGACCCACAGAGAACTGGGGAAAATTCTGTGGTTTTAACTGAAGGATTAGAATGGAGTGAGACTGAAAACACAAAATACAATGTAAGTCACTTGGGTTCTAACAAGACTGGGTTTTTAATAAAAATTAGAATACTGGAAGCTGAAGCAATGCTGATCATGATGTGGATTTAGTATGCATTGGATGAGATTGTAACTACAAAAAGTACAGTGTCGCTTACAGTACTGGGGTTGATTCTGATAATTGTTGATGAAAGTTATTTACCAGTATGAGATTCAAAGAAGGGCTACTGAGATGTTGCAAATCTTGTTTATTGAAAAAAGATGTGGGTACAGAATGGCTTTCTTAAGGTATTAATGATGAAGCATTTATTTTAAGACATCTTGATAAATTTGTGGATTGGATTGCAAGACTGAAGTGATCCTAGAGTTAAAATTTCATTTTGCCAAGTTAATGTGCTTTTGGGAAGGTTTTTCTGGCTTCTGCTCAACCCTGAGTAATGGTCCATCTCCCAAAATACCTGGAAATTTTACTTTTAGAAAAAGTATTGCAGGACTTGAGACATTGTGATGATCTGATTTCTCCCAGTGTTTTCCACGTAATTTTTATCTTTATCAGGCCTAATGTTTGCTATAATGCATTGTAAGCTTTTTTGGGAATAATAGTGAATGTGGGGTAGAATGAAGAGATATTTACAGATTGTATTAATTCAATACATAATGTATGTTTGCTTGTGACTGTGAAAGAATATCCACATGCTTCTCAATGCAAACACCTTTTCTATTTGAAATATGAAAAGCTTTTCAAAGACTGAGATGTGTGGCATATTGTCAAGATACGGCATTGCTCAAAATAGATTCCATATCTCTTGGTGTGAATTCAGCTTTGCAGGAACGAGCCCGTACTGAAATCTCTGCAATCTCTGTAAGAAACAGCAGTATTTATTTTGTGCTCAAGTTAATCAAGTGTATCTGCACAATCTTGGGAAAAATACTTCATTCAGTGTCAATACTAATCTGTGTTTGTAAAACAGGCATGCAGGTACTCATAACTGCTGCACTTCAGCTCAACAGCTTTTGGTAATAGAAACCACACATCTCTGGCCTTTATCTTACACTTACTTGCCTGAGTAACTCTATCCATGTGAATGGTCTTATTGAGGCTATAAGAGTACTCATGTACATAAGTGTTTGCTGTGTTCAGAAAGCTTTGCTTGCTGTTGAGTAAAATACAGCAAGAACAATGGCAATGGCATTAATGGATCCAGGTGTGGTATGCTGATAGTTCTCCAGAGTGGAGGTTCTAATCTCATAATCTTTATACTGGCATTTTTTCCAGCCATTTGTCTGACACTTTCAAGAATAGATTTAAAGTAGTTTCTTGAAATTTTGGCAGCAAGTGGCAGAAGCACTTTACAAGGATGTTTTATTAGTCTGTATCTTGGTAGGTTCCTTCATCATCACTCCAAAGTAAAGGTTTTGCTGACTGGGTCTCACTGGGTAGCTAGGTTCAAAATACTCAGGGAACCAGGAACTTTGACAAAAAGCACAAAAGAGTGCAGAAGAGGCTTGTTTTGTTCATGTGACTAAATGCAGTAGCCACCATGTCTACTGCTGAACTGAGTTGTTTTGTTTGTAGTAGGACCTGTCAACCACTTGATAACATTTGAAGACTCACTAAATAATTTCTTCTGGGATTTGGCACAAAGCATTTGTCATGGGACTCCTTGGGCTTCTCAGGAGAATACCAGAGCACATGCATTAATGTCTGCTCTGTGTGTATCTTGATTCCTGAAGAAAACTTACCATGCAGTGAGAAATCTTTAGCATCTGTGTAGTGAAATGGTCATTTTCATAAGGAAAGCTACTTGATACCTTTTGTCACTAGGGGACCTCCCTCTACTCTAAAAAATACCAAATCTGATCTTTTTGTGGAGTGCAATTCAAATTGTTTTGTTTCTGTGTGTTGTGACTTTGACCTAATGTCATTTTAGATGCCATTTGTCTTGACTGTTTGACACCTGTAACCTCAGACATGTTTGAAATTATGAGAGAGTTTTTTCTTTGTCTGCTAGAACTCCTCCCATGAGACGCCCATTCCCTTGTCAGACTTGCTAACAGAATCAGAGGATCATTCATATGTCATTACTAAAATGGCCACAGCAGATACTGTTCACAAAGATGCAATGTCAATCACAAAGTTAATGGACATGCAAAATACAGAATTATAGAAAATTTAGGGGGACTATTCATAGTCATCCTTTTTTCCAGCTATGTTCTGGGCAGTGCCCAGTAAAAAGACTTTATATGGAAAGCACATCTCACACAAAAATTTCCACACAGGATGGAAGAAAGGAAAAATTAACCCAGATTCTAAAATTAAACAAATGTTGAAAATTTAACTGCCTACAGCTTCATTGCTGTGAGTGTTTGTGGAGACATGTATGCTTATTTCAATGCTGTGAGCTTCTGGTTTTATTCTGTGTGGGAATATGTGCTTCATCCTTGTAAGTGAAAAGAAATTAGACTTTTTAATGTAATTAATATTTCTCTCTGGCAAGATGTAACTGAAACCTAAATTTTATGTATTTGAAGTCTCACAGTAGTAGAATATAGGAGGGGAGGGGAAACTATCTCAACACAATTGACTCATTCGACAAATAATTTTCTTTGTGGATTTCACCATTGATTCATTTGATTGTCCAGAATGAGAGATTTGCACAGACCTTTTTTACTCAGCTTTTACTAAGTTAATGTGTTCAACTAATTACTTTTGTACTCAAAATTGTGTTTTAAGATAGAGGCAAAGTAAAATATTTAGAAAGTGTTGCTGCAAAATTGTTACTTGCCTCATAAACATTCAAACATAGTACATCTATTTCTGTCTGGCATTTCTTTAAATGCTACACTTGCCACCAAATGCAGGTTCATAACCTGTGTTATGGCATTCACAAACAAGCCAATGATCACACTAGAACTTGTTGCAAGTATTCAGGTATTAAATGCAAATAAGTATTTCTTCAGTGATTCCCATCCCTGGCACCACAAATTTTGATTAGTGTCATTGAAATAGGCTGGGAGAGGAGAAGTTACTTGGTCCAATTCTACATGAAAAGAAAACTAATAAAGGTCAGTGTATGAACATTGGTCTCTGTCTTAGTAATGTCTGATTCTGTCATATCTGATTTAGCATCTAAGTGTCAAATTTTCTGCATATGGGAGGAGACGTCTTGAGCCATAGGGATCTTTGGCTTAAATTATGAAATTAGCACTTCCATGGGGACAAAATCAGGACTATCAGTAAGTATGTGGAATTCTCTGCAGAGAAGATTATGCGATACGAGTATTTGTGTGGAAAAAAAGTTATTCTTTCTATTCTGTTTCCCACTGTCTGACTGCTTTCAATTACTGTTCCAAGCATGCAGCCAGCATATTGGTTGCCATGTGTCATGAACAAGTCACATTAACAATTTGAAAGCAACCAGATCCCACCCCTACAATGTGGCAACAAAAATGACAGATATTTCAGACTTGTCTGTAGACTTGTGTGTTTTTACTAACATTGTGTTGTAACAATTGTGTGAGTTGGCTGGTGATTGACTTGCTTTATTCTCTTGAGGTGGAGCACACTCATACAAATGTGTGCTGGTTCATGAGTTGCTACAAGTGTGGTTTCCATGAACCCCTGTGACTGCTACAAGAATGGTGGGTTCATGGAGAAGGGACAGATATTCTTTGGTGACCTGTGATTGCAGAGCATGTAAAAGAGAAGAGAGGAAAAGGATGGGGGGAGGTATAATTTGAGGATGCTGGAGAACTTACATCCAGATTGGCTCAAGTGGAAGCAAAGACGATTAAAACAGAAACATACTCTTTAAGTATCAATTCAGAGTTTATTCAGACTTAATTTGTTGTGATGACTTTAGCTACAAAACTGTGCTCCCCAAATCTTTCAAGACAGGTTCAAAGTCTATAAAACCCAAATGTCATCAATGATTGTCCTGATTTTATTCATTTCCTTTACAATACCAGGGTGTGGTATCTGTGGAGCACATGGTATAAAAAGAGCTATGTGTATTAAAAAGGTTTTTCTCTGTTATGTTTGTATCTGTACTTCTTTTTGCCATTTCTGAGATTTGCTAGGGAATGGAAATTGTAATTGATAGGGGCTGACATACCCTTTTTGGGCATTTGTGGAGAGTGCAGTGTTCTGCTTGTGCCATGACACTGGCATGCTCCAAAATTTCCTTTTTATTTTTCCATCAGATACAGGTTTCCACAACTTCGCAACTTCTCACTTTTTGTTTCAGGTTGGCATTCTTATTCAAAGCAACGTAGCTCTTGCTGGAGTGCTTAAAAGTCAGCAGACTAACCAAAAGTGATTTTTCTTTTTTTCTCTTTACTCTATTTTTCTTGAGCATCTTATACAAAACAGGCAATTCATAAAGTGCAAGGAGAAAATTGCATCACTGCATAATTTATTTTTTTTTAATATTCCACATTGGGCAATACTATTTTTTCAGTTGTTCTTTCCACTATGATTTTGAGAATATTATTTCTCAACAGGAAACATCATTGTTTATTTTCTCTAATTACAGTTTGAGATGTGAAACTTGACTAGATTTGCCAAAATGACAATCCAGCAAACCAAGACTAGTTTAGAGGGAAAGAACTGGTCTTTTGCAGTGCAGATTCCATTTTGATTGGATTTTGCTTTCTTTTAGAAGATTCTTGGATAGCAAAGCCTGAGGTTACAAACCCCATTAACCAAGGAGGGGGTGAAAGCAGGCCATTGTGCAAGCAGCATCCTTGAGCTTTGCATGGCTCTGGCTGTTATTACCCTGTGTAACTGCAGCCTGCTTTCTAAACAGAGGATTTGTCTGCTCAACAGGTGTGCTGCTTTTTTGTTTCCGGATTCTTGGTTTGTTTGGTTTTGCCTTTAGTTTGGACTAATTTCTTTCAAACTGCAGTGCTATTCTGAAAACAAAATAAGATTTAAGTATGTATTAATTTAATCTTGGAAGCTGCTCTGATGGATATACAATCGCAGCACTTCTGGCCACAGTATGATGCATTGCGAAAGAAACAGGATGTAAGCATGCCAGAGTTCTACAAAGCCCCCTTTTTTAAAAATGGGAGTGTACAAATGTGTTGAAGTATATCCAGTGTCAAACTACAAAGGAATGGCCATCCCTTTGCAGACTAATTAGACTTCCTACTCTTGCCGATTTGGAGTCAACAGTTATTCAGTACTGCTTCCTTGGCAAAACTAGGAGGCATGCAGAGAAGAGGATCAGACAGAGCTCTGACTTTCCTGCCTTCATAAAGGATCTGAACTTCTAAAGGGACAGCTGTGCAGTTTTATGTTTTTATGTGATTACTTTATGAATGATCACTAACATGGAACTAGCGCCAAAGCANAGGAAGTATATTATATCTATATTATAATATTTAAAGTTTTAATTTTATTTTACTGGTAAATTCTCTCTCAAGTACTGACCCTTCATCTATTAAGCATGTTTTCTGTAGCACAAGATTAGTGAAACTGGTAAACTTCAAGTAAAGTTTCTGTAGAGGGGAACAAAATCCATAAAAGATTCGGCAATCAAGTGCTTCTTGCTTTACCTAATACAGTTTATTAGTCATAACATTTATTAATGGGGAAGTTCCAGTATATTTTACTGTATTCCCAAAGAAACATGACATTGGTGTGCAAAAGATTACATTAATTTGTCTCCAGAAAAGAGGGATCACCAAGCATGAAGAAATATTTATGTTCTAAAATGTGTTTTGTATAAATGCAGGACTTTTGATGCAATAATTTAGACACAAATTATGTCAATGGTGAAGAAGGGAAACAAACTGAGAAACAATATATTCCCTCCAAGTAATTTGAGGGCAGAATATCTGAGTAAATTCTACTTTCCATAACTTGTCATGGGTTCTAAGCCTTACAGAAAAACATCTAAGCACTCAGCATTGCTTAGGGACTATACAGGAGACACACAGCTTGTTCTACATGGCATTTGAGTTATCCAAATGTTAGGAAGAGAATCATAGATCATAGAATCATTAACCCAGCACTGCCAAGTCCATCACTACATGTTGTCCCTACCATTTGAGCAACAACCATAGTATGAGATTTGTGTCCAATTAAAAGATTGCTTTATAAATCTCTCATTTTTTTAATAAACTTGGCACAACAGCATTAGAGACCAAGTAATCCATGCCTAGAATTAAACAAATATGGTGATTTCTCAAAGCCTAAACCAACTGTTCATTAGTGTTTGTTCTTCTAATTTCATTCTGTGGCTATGCTCGTGTTTTGAGTTTTAGCTGTGCTTTAGGCCTGGCTGAGCACAATGACACAAGGTATTACAAATTAAGGCTCTTTACTATCATACACAGTGGAAATTATCACAATTAAAAAAGAAATAGTTTCTAAACAAGTAAGTTAGTTTACTAGGAACAATTATATTGTCCAAGTGAAATAAGAAATTTCAAATGGTACCTCTTTAACTCTCTAGAATGACAATATGAAAATGGCATCTTTTTAACACACCAATTCTGGACAGATACACAGAAACATAATCTGAGAATGACAACAGGCAGTGTAACAGTTACTTTTAAACACACCAAATAAGTGGGACTTTTAATTGTCCTACAGTTTCTCTCTTCCATGACTAGAAAATTTCATGACTATCCTCACTGGGGAGAATTAGCTTTAGTGACATAGTAAGGTCAGACTGCATTAAACTTACTACATGTGTAAGGATAAATTGTAAGGCCATACTGTGAATTCTGCTGATGGAACACAATATGGGGCTGCATGGCATGTTTTCACCAAGAATTAAAGGCTCATTTTTGTCATTGTTCGCATTTCCACCTCTTATATCAAGTAGTAAGAGTTAATTATTGCATATATGACAGTATGATGCAATATAGAATATAATTTTAGAATCATCATAATCCATTCTAAAACGCCCACAGAGAAGCAAAATCTTTGCATTTCCCTGATAGGTAGTATTAAAGCTGCTCTGTTTGCAAAATACCAGGCAAATTCCAGTTCAGTTTAGATTACCTCTCTGCCCATGTTGTTCTGGGGACCAATTCCCATGTATCCCTACAGTTCTTAGGACAAAGTGAGGAAGCCTCAGCTCTGTGTGGTCTGTGAGAACTGGAGTTGTAAGTGTGTAGAGTTTAGGGAAAGAAATGTATTTGTAAAATCTGGTGTCTTCATAGTTACTGATCAAATATTCAAAGAGTCCATTCCTAAGCCTCCTGGTTTGATATTAACATTCCTTATCTCAGTGATAGTTTTGGTGGCACTGTTGGCTTTCTGTAGATAAATTCCTTGCATAATGGTATTCTCTGATATCCCTCTTCAGTCATTTCACCAGAACTATTGATGTTGTCATTTTACACCATAGTCTTGCACAAGCATGTGGAGAATAAAAATCAATTAAGCAAATGAGAACCTGATCCTTAAAGTATTTCTCTACAGAAGACTTGAAGTAGATTAATGTCTTTGTTTGTACACATATTTTCCCTGTTTAGTATCAAATATAATAGCACTATCATTTATGAAAAATTATTAAGTGAGTACTTGTCATGTGAATTTACATCCTGTTTCCTTGCCACTTATCACAAAGCTGGAGGCGATACGGCGTTTCTGGTGTTCTGTTCCCAGCGGAGACAGAGGTGCTATAGCTGCAGCAAATGTAAACCTGGCAGACACTGGAGACAACGAGGGGGAAGGAAGTACGTTAAGTGCTTAAAGGTGGGTAGTGTAAATATAATTTTCCCACTCCCCATGCTGTTGAAATCCCAAATATTTAGACCAACTGATAAAGCCCAAAGAGAGCTCTTTGTTTCCACGCGCAAAGCAAGGGCGTATTTTTGAAGGCTGTTTAACTTCAAGTGAGGGGCGTAATTGCAGCAAAAGCAATCATGGTCTAAGATACCTTAATACTTCTAACACGAAATTGTGGCAGCTTGGGCTTCAGCATGGCTGGTTATCCCTCCTGGCCAAGAGTTATGAGTGCTAGTGATGCAACAGCAGCCTGTGTTGGGGTGCCAGCAGTACTGCAAGTGGTTGCAGCAAGTCATTTATGGTGCTTTCTGGGACAGGGTTTATTAAAATATTGGTATTTGTGTGTTACTGTTTAAGCAGTCAGATTATGCATAAATCATTAAAATAGACAGGTTTCTCGGAACAGTGAAGTAACAGTGTCCTCAGTTACTCCTTGGTCTGTCAAATTAAGCATTTTGGTGATGCTCTTTATGAAGAAAAGCTAATTTTAGGAATAATATTTCTGTTACACTAACTCTACATTTCCTACTAGCAAAGAAACTTTGGTCACTGATCATGCTCTGGTTTTATCCCTCAGATCAAAAATGGTATTTTTACTGCTATAAAATAATTGTTCCATTTTGAAACTAATGTGCACTGAAGCACCTTTGGAGCCATACCAAATCAAATTTAGCTGTCCAAATGTTTCCTGTTTTTCAAAGAGTGCGTGCAAAAACATTTCTAACAAATCATGCGTAGAGAAGTATTCAGTATCAGCTATACTTCTGTAGTAGATCTCTCTAACAGAAATGCAACAAGTGTTTTCATATTAAGGTACTTTTAAAGTAAAATTTTCCTGTGAATTTCCTTCAGATAAGGTTCTTTTAAAATAACTGTGTCTTGAAGGAAGAAGAGAATTTATGAGCTTTTGTATTTCAATACTGATACAGAATTTTTGCTAAACCAATAATTATAATAAATGTAATTTCCTTATCATACAGATACACTATGGCTAAATGCAAACACAATTTTCAAATGTAGCCACAGATTGACCGAAGCCAAGTGAGCCAATATTGCAAATTTCATACAGTGTACCCATGACAAGCTGCACTATATTTTCATCACTGCCTTCTAGGTTGCATGTCTATATAGAGGTAGAAACATTTATCTGTCACAGCTAGCTTTATCCCAGAAAGGTGAAGTTTCTGAAAGTACATTTCTAATCTTCAGTTCCAGGTAATATGAGTGCCATCAGCAATTAAGTTTGAATATGAAAATTTTGCTGAAGTTGTATCCAGTCTCCAAGAGGTGCCTGAATACCTGTTAGGCATAGAACATAATTAATTCTAGTGCAAAAGATTTGTATTTTCTTTTTTATGTGAGACAAGATGGATTTTAATTAATAATAATTTGGATAATAATTTCACTGTTACCTGAAGAAATGGGGAAGATAGAAGATTTTACCAAAATAAAAACCCCAACAAACCAAACAAACCAATCTGTCCACATTTCTGCCAGGTGTTATAGTTCTCAGTTGTGCTTGTTAAGGCTGTTTAAAGACACACTTTACTTCTCAGTGGAATCTGCACTCTTAGCCTTTATTTTCTGTCCTTTGAACTAAAGTTGAGTTTAAACTGGCTTTGTCTAGACTGCAGCCATCTCTTTATAACCAGCATATTAGTACTACAGTTATTAGTTCTAGGGAGGATAAATAACGTGTCAGTTTTCGAGGAAACTGTAAAGAGCAGTGAACACAAATACTTTCATTAACGGCAGTGCTCTGACATGAAAGATTTGTAAACAATAACTGGAAATAGTAAATTAGGCCAGAAAAATAAGTCCTTCCTTAAAACTGCCTCTATGCTGCTCTTTAAGTCTCTTCCTATTGTGGGACTGCCTGTTTGTATTTAATTAATTAAATCTGGTGCTGAGGGCTCTAACAATTAGAGCCTTGTTAAAGCCCAGCCTTCTCTTTCAAGCATCCTCGCCTTACATACAGTTTAATATTGGGAGGAACAGTGTATCTGTTGTCCTGGCTCTGGATTTTATTGACTAATTGCTACATCAAATCCAGTCATTCACTAGCTGATTTGTATAGTTTAGACAGTATTTTGTAATAGCATTCAGTGACACTGTAGTGTTGGATCTGTATGATTTCTGGTTTCAGCAAAACTATGCAAGCAGTTACATCAATATAACACCTTTTAGGAGCATCAATAGGCTTTTTTACTAGCATCTGGAGGGAGCCTTCCAGTTTCTTCCTCCAGGCTTTCAAGCCCGAGGCAGCCTGGATGTATATTATTCCAGCATTATGGAATAATATGTATATTATTTCAGCATTAGCAAGCGAGTGCTAGGGTATGATTCACCTGTTGTCTCAGTTGATGACATGCAAAAATCTTTTTTTTAATTTTAGGGAGTATTCTTTACCTCTTGAATTATCCTTATATTTAATTTCCCTCTTTATTTTTTCTATCATATCTTAATGAATAACACTGTGTAGTATTTTTCATTTGCAGCTATTGAAGAAATGAATTGGTATAGATTGATAGTTGCATCTAGCCAAAATGTCTTTTACAATAAAGCAAAGAATTAAATGAAAACCAAGACGTGCAAATGGATCCTATGTGTCCAGTGGACTGCAATGAAATTAATAACATAATTAAAATAAATCATATTTCTAATGGAAGCCAGGCAGTACGTGCATCTATGAACTAGACTGCACCAGGCATTTTCCAGTAGTGGAAAAAACTGCAAATCACTTGTGAGTTGGCAAGCAGTTTCAGTAAGCAAAAAAGATCTAAAATAGTTTAGCCAACTAGTGAGCACTGCAGACCCTTGTAAGCTCTTCCAACAGAAATTCTAATTATTAGAAAGAGTTCCAGCAAAAGGTGGGATAGCCTAAGTCAAGATGAATTAATGGAAAGGAGCTCTGCCCCTTTCCACCTACTGTAAAAAACACAGTTATGTCTATGTGCTAATTGTTAATTTCCTTTCCCATATCTTAAAATGTGCTCCACAAACAACTGAACTGCATATAACAATATTTTGGATTGGAAAACCTCAGCTTTGAAATTCTCACGTGCAACCTGGAAAGGAACACAAATGTCAGAAGGATTGACTTGGAGCAATAAGGAGGAAGAAAGCCAAGGAAGTCTCCAAATGTGGGCAGAAAATGGTAGCTACTTACCTGCAAAATTGGTATTTGACATAGCATCTATTGCAAAGTGAAATACTGTCACCTTTAAGAGCTTGGTGCTTGAGTAATGAAATGCACTTTATAAATTGTGTCACAAGCCTCTGTAATGTCAGTAAATAAAAAATGGCCCATCACATAGGGCCATTTTTGGGGAGAATTAAAAACTTAAATTCTAATTCTGAACAGTGATTTATTGCCAAAGCAATTTTTTTTTTAATTTTAGGAACAGAGCGGTAGTTGTGGACTTCAACTTACCAGAAGTGTGCTGGAAAGAAAATGCCGCAGAGAGGAAACAGTATGGACGTATCTATCAAAAAACAATTAGGTTTATTTTGGCATATTCTCACAGTATTTTTCAGTTTCAGTGGTATTTAGATTTATTGCAGAGAAAACTATTGTGTTATGAGGTTATAGTCCTCAAAAAGGCCTCAAAGGCAAACCTTCATATCTCATCCTTGCTACCTTTCACACATTTTATTAGATGTATGTCTGCTCAGTAGGAAAATGTGGTCTCTAAGAATTTGCATGTTGGTTCCACCATCCTTCAGCTGGAAACCTGACTATTAACAGGCCACCACTTTGCATAATGGAAACCTGAGCTATTTCTCCACTATATCATTAATTTATTTCCAATTAAATGTGGAGGGAGAGTTCTTGCTGATGTGGCTGGTAAAAGACAAGATAGAAATGCTCATCCTCAGATATGCAAATACCACATGGATGCATTCTGTTGCTCACACTAAGGGGAGGGCTGTGTTGTAAACTTTGAGTCCTGCTGACAAATACATCCAGATAGAAGACAGAATCTTGGCACACAAAAGAGAAAACAGAAACATAATTTTTTACAGTGACAGGATAAAGTCAAGTAAATTTTCCCTTCCCATGTGCTAATTTGTCATTGACAAAATAAAAAAGACTTTGGAAGGAAGCCCAAAAGTTTTAGAAGTCCATCTGCAAGTCACCTAGACTGAAGCAACAGTCAAGAAAATTAATCTCAAGAGATAGACAATACCAATAGTTTAGCCTAGAAGGAAGGGTAATAGAGACTTTAATTCAAATAATATGGCTCTAATTTCTTAAACCACACTGTAGATGGCACAAGCCTGCCACCCCATTACCCCTGGAAATACCTGTAGAGAGTAAAGACAGCGTCCATTAATGCTTTCAGATATTGTAAATAAAAAAAACAATTCTTAATTTTTGATCATACAGATGCATATGTAAAAGAAAGATGTTCTGATTTCCCAAGACTGCTTTGTGCTATGGGGTTTCTTGAGGGGGCTGAGGCTGGAAGGCAGAAAAGGGAGCATTTTAACTTCTTGTCTTGGCCAGGCTGCCTCAGGCTTGAAAGCCTGGAGGAAGAAATTGAAGATTGCACCATTGCTCAAAGCAAGCAACTTTAGCAAGAAGAATTTTCAAATGTTTTATTCTTTTTCTAATTTATCTCTAAGATCCAACAACCTGTCTTCAGAGTCATCAGGCCCTAGATTGTGTTTGCAAATGCCAGTATGGGTAGAAGGTCTTATTGGGATCTTCAGTATACTCATTCCCAGATCCACCATGAAAGTTTGGGCTGTCTTGAGATCCCATCATGGAATCCAGCAGCTATGTCCTATGCAGCTTTCAGTAAATGTGGCAGGGTCACCACATGCAGTTAAAAACCTACAACCAACATGTTTCAAAGGCACTTGGTAGAGAGAAAGATTAAGCAATATGCATTCCAACTGAAGGAGGAAGGGAGATTCAGTATCAGAAAGAGAGTTAGGGTGAAGATTTAAGCCCTGTTAGAATCTGTGCCTCATGTAATTGCAGCAGCAGACTCTAGTCAGGAGGGTGGATATAATTCCATGAAGGACAGGATGAAAACCCACTTGGCATCTGTGAGAGATGGTGCTGTGCTAACATGAAAACAAGTGGATTTGATCGTGACAGGGCAGCTCAGAAAACCATTCAGATTCCTAGGAGCACTGAGGGGAAAGAAGCCAGAAGAGCCCAGTCTTTTAAGGCTTCTTTTAGGGAATAATGTTCCTGAAGGCTGAGACTTCATTCACTATGTCAGAGGGGAGAGGGGAAGGGAGATTAAACAAGGTGGAGAGAACATCTGTACCTTGAATCTTGAAACTGTGTAGTAGGAAATTGAGACCAAAGAATGACTGCCAAAGCCATTGTGGAGATGGATATGTTATTGTCTCCGTAGACATATTGTTGGCTTAACTGTTATACTTTCCAAAAATGAAAGCCAGATTCCTTCTCCTCCTCAAATTTTCTTTGTTTGGATGCCAGTATCGTTCTTAAGAGAGAAAGGAAATACAGCAATTGTGTGGGGTCTGTTTCCATCCTTTGCTTGCTGTGATTGAATTAAGTTGCGGTCTATTCTCTTCTTTGGTAATTCTGTAAAGGAAAGAGTAGATGTGGATGACAAACTAACAAATATTATAAATGGTCATGACAACCATTACAAGAAGGTTTTCCTTCAGTCATTTGGTGGCCATTTGAAGGAAATCTAGTCACTTTTCATTTCTGTGCAGACAACATAAACTTCCCTTGGGTACTAAAAGGATCTTCTGAAGAAATACTGGCAAACCACACACTGTCAACCACTTTAGAATAGTTTCTTCTGGAGTAAAAGGAACTATGTGACTCTAAGAACAATAAACTATGTGACTAAGAACAATATCATAATAAGGGTGTACACACACAATGTGTGGATGATTGGTTTATGACCATTCTAATTAGATTAAGCCTAAAATAAGTGTTTGCACCAGGAAATTGCATTTTCCTATCTTAAGGTTTATACCAGGGTATGTCAAGAGTTATATATAAAATTCTTCAGTACTGAATTTAATTATTCACTTCATATTTCACAATCTTATATTTAAAGTGCCATACTGGATAAAAAGGCTTCTCATTATTTTGAAAAATGGACAATAAACATGATAATGCCAGTTGCATAATAGGAATTTGAGTTTATATGCTTAAATTTATGTGCATATAAATGGAACTGGCTTTTCATGAAAATAAACCTCAGTTTGCATGGAGGAATATTTCACCTGTGTTTTCTCAGTATGTGAAACTCAACATGTTTATCAGTGGTATGCACACAGTTAACAAAACCAGCAGTGATTTAGCCACTGCTGGAATTTCTATTTAGCAGTTTTAGTTAAGGTCACAATTGTACCTGAAACTTTTTGAAAAATGCTTGGGCTTATTTCAAAATAGGGAGGAGCATTCTTGCATATGAGAAGTAGAAGGGTAAGTTGGCAAAATGTTTACAGTGGCTTATAAATACCAGAAGGGGACTCCAAAGCTGCCACAGACAAAACAGTGCCCAACTGAGAGCAGCTCTGAGAAGGGCTTTGCTGTTGGATGAAAAGCTCAGCATGGCCTTGCAAGGTGCACTTGCAGCCCAGAAAACCATTTGTGTCCTGGGCTGCATCCAAAGCAGTGTGGCCAGCAGGATGAGGGAGGGGATTCTGCCCCTCTACTCTGTTCTTGTGAGACCCTGCCCAGAGTGCTGCATCAGCTCTGGGGCCCTCAACATAAGGAGGATGTGGATGGACATGTTAGCACAAGGCCAGAGGAGGAAAATGAAGACATTCAAGGAGCTGGAGCACCTCTCCTATGAAGACAGGCTGAGAGAGTTGAGATTGTTCTGCCTGGAGAAGAGAAGGCTCTTGGGGAGACCTTACAGCAACATTCAAATACCTAAAGGGAGCTACAAAACTCTCTACAAGCTGGAGAGAGTTTTACAAGGGCGTGTAGTGATAGGACAAGGAGTGATGGCTTTAAACTGAAAGCAGGCAGATTTAGATTAGATATTTGGAAGAAGTTCTTTACTGTGAGAATGGTGAGGCACAGGATCAGTTTGCCCAGACAGGTTGTAGATGTCCCATCCCTGTAAGTGTTCAAGGTCAGGCTAGGTGGGGTTTTGAGCACCTTGATCTAGTGAAAGGTGTCCCTGCCCATGGGACTGTAACTGTAGGCTCTTTAATGTCTCTTCCAACCCAAACCATTCAATGATTCTATGACTTATTTTTTTTTTTTTATTGCTTGTTAACACAAGCTTCTAATAATTGATCTAGCAAGAGCATAAACAATTAAACAAACACCAAGTGAAACATCTTTCCTTCCCCTTTCCTAGGTTCACCTTCAGTCAAATATCATTTCTCTACTCTTCCTAGTTTCAACTTTCCTCATTTTCACCACCTGATACTGTCCCAGACTCTAAAATGAGGCACTTCATGGAATTGGCATTGGTGAATGTGGTTACTTTCTGACACTCCTTGTTTACTCTTTCTCCTCTACTCCACTTGCTGTCCTCTGCCCCAGTGTGAGTCCCTCTGGGGTGTCCCTGCTCTGACATAGGTTGTTCCATAGCTAAAATTCTTCAAAGCCATAACTCCTTCATTTTTGCAGCATCTCCTCCCAAGAGTGTATCTCCAGCCATGTCCCAGGCAATGCCCCCTTCTATTTCTTCCTCTGTTCCTCCTTCCCCAAACAGCTACTGCTTTCTTAAATGTCTGAACACAGGTTCTGGGTGTTGCCCTGCACGGTGTGAAATAGGTTACCTACCCCATAGGTATCAGAGCCAGGATGAAGGGTTGTCTATGTGGGTTTAATAAACCAGATTAATAAGAACAGCTCACAGATGGGTTAAGTTCTGCCAGCTACCTTTCTTTCAGCTGGCTTGTGCCAGCTTGCCTCCTGCATTTAAGACATCTACCTGTGCAGTCTGAGGATGCAGTGAGGCAGGCTGGGACAGAAAGAGTGTGATGGAAAAGAGATGCTATGGTCTGAAAACAATGGCAGTATGGGAAATCACTTGCTCCAACAAAGAGGAAAGCACACTGGGAAAAAAGACAATTTAAGGTTGCATTCCATAGGCACCACAGGGAAGAGTGATGTTAATTGGGATGTGAAGGAGGGTGCAGGACTAGGGTCTCCCCAGCATAGTGAGGGTCATGGGAAGAAGAGGTTTTGTGAAGAGGAGTGTTGGAGATAAGATCATACTGTAGGTATCAAAATTTTTCCAGACCATTTCTTTCACTGTTGGGTATCAATACCGTGGGGAGCGAGTCCTGCGTCCCTCAAACAGAAGACAATTTTGAAATTTTAATGCATCATGGCTGTGAGAGGAATGATTAAAAGGCTACATTTGCCATGGTTTAGGCAGCTTGAAATACAAGCAGAGATACATAGATAAAGCATTAACTGAGGGAACATAGATTATTGGTGGTACTCTCACTTGGATTCCATATCTTAACAGTTGTCTTGGTGATTTTACTCACTGGGCTATGCAAGACTAGTTTTTTTTTATATCTGTAATTTAAATGAATAATTCTATCATAAGCTAGAGCTAAGATAATAAACCAGAATATATTTATATCTATATAGACATAAGTGGATTCTTAGCTCCTTTAATAAGGTAATATTTTACTTGAGCAACACATATATTAGCAAGATGACTGGGTTTTCACATTATTTTCAGAATACGGCACTTCTTTTATAGTGTGCATCTATGAATTCTCAGGCTTTTTCAGTCCCTACANTGGTGGTTTTACTCACTGGGCTATGCAAGACTAGTTTTTTTTATATCTGTAATTTAAATGAATAATTCTATCATAAGCTAGAGCTAAGATAATAAACCAGAATATATTTATATCTATATAGACATAAGTGGATTCTTAGCTCCTTTAATAAGGTAATATTTTACTTGAGCAACACATATATTAGCAAGATGACTGGGTTTTCACATTATTTTCAGAATACGGCACTTCTTTTATAGTGTGCATCTATGAATTCTCAGGCTTTTTCAGTCCCTACACAAAGGATTAATTAGTTATTACTAGTTATTACTCAATACACACATACACATATATATGTGTTAGTAGTTAGTACAAAAGAGTTCCTCTTCAGAGAAAATGTGTGTTATTCCCACATATATATTCCCACATATCCTATTCAGACATATAATACTCACACAGTCTTGCTATTCCTTATGCAAAGCAAGTAGAAAAGGCTTGGTGAGTTGCCAAGGAACTACTACCTCAAGGGAAAATAAACCCAAAAGCTCAGGCATTCAAAACTACTATGCATTTAAAGTAAAAACCTATTTCATGCTAAAACAAACCCAAATCAGAAAACCTGCAGTGTCATCAAGGCTCATTTCATCAAGTAGAATACAAACACTTGCATCCAACTTACCTGCAACCATTTTGTGTTAATAACTAAAACTGAACTGAATTTGACCCCATGCTTTAATAATCTAATTGTAAAGAATTTTTTTAGGCAAGCCATGATGAGGCAACCCAACTGTGTCACCAAATTATTTTCCTGCTAAGTCTGGGCTTGGGGTGTGGTGAATGGGTTACAGTCAGGGGATTTTTCCATTGTGCTTCCTATCTGCTTTTAAATGATTCCCACCAAATAAAATTAAAAAAAAAAAAAAAGGGAAGCTTAACTTTGTATTTTTGAAGAAGAAAGCCTCAAGGGCCACATTTTTTTCAGAAGCTTAGACAGTAATGTGTAAATTGCACGTATTTGCTGACACTGGGAAAGATGAATGTGCTTTCTGACTCAGAAAAGGACAAATGCTTTTCTCTGCACTGAAAATTCACAGTCTGTATGAACTTGCTTCCCTGTACCAATTTTTGTTGAAACTTGATTTTCTGGAAAAAATTATCTATTTGTTATTTCTTAAAAACACCATTATGTTACATTAACATAATAAATTTAACACAGCACCTACATTTGCTGTTTTTTTCTGCAAATTGGCTTGAGCAGAAAATGTCTGAAGACAAAAATCCATTGATAGTCTAAAGAATACAATATTTAAGAGCTTGGAGTGCCTCATATGATGATTTCTATACATATCCAGCCTACAGAACCATTTAAAAAAATCATTTTGGTTGGAAAAGACTCCTAAGATCAAGTCCAGCTGTTAAACCATCACTGGCATGCTCATCACTGGACCATGACCCTAAGTGTCCTATCTCCATGTTTTTAAAAATAAGTCAGTGTGTTTAAATCTGGTCTAATATATAAATTGCTTTCAAGGTTCTGGCCCTCTCTTTGTAACAATTTTTAAATCTAGTATAATTCAGAAAACATTAACACTTAGACTATTTAAAAATATGAAAACAAATGGAAAATTGAGAGAAACATTGTCAATATAAATTGGAAATTTTTTTCTGTGTCCCCACACAAAATCAGCTTTTAGAAGGATGTCTTACTATAATCTCACTAAAATGGAGCATTTAATAAAGGGATATTCCTTGGCTCTTAATATTTCCAGGTTGGATAAAATGGAGGGGTAATATTGCATATTGTATGGAAGAGGATGTCTCAGTACTTACTGTCAGAATATTTCCAAACAAGTACAGAATAGATGGTGATGAGGAATGGAATTCTCCAGTGTACACTCTGACATTTAACCCAAGCCCTTGTTTGTAGGAATTGCCCATGGGTTCTAACACCACTGACTAGATCACACCTTCCTACATTTTGATTGTTATCACTGTTAGTAAAGACTGTTTAAAACATAACGTTTCTCACAAGTGTGCTCATGTTCTGTTGAACATTTGAGAGCAAAAGAAAAATTCAGTCTTTTCTCCTGTTTCTTTCCTCCTGACCTTTTTTTTCTCGGATGGGGGATAATTAGAGCTAAAAAACAAAGGCTAGAAAGTCCTCTCTCTTCCAGGAACAAAGCATTCTGAAATTCCCCATCTCTTTCTGTGTTTATCTGGCAGAGCCCCATATTCTGTCACCAGTATTTACCCTGTGCAGATCCTAATTCACAGTTTAATCCAAAGCCTGTTGAAATCAGTGGGAACCTTTCCCTTAACCTCAGGGGGAATCTGCTCTGCTTGTGTAGGCAGAGCAGTTTCAAATTATTTCCACTGCTGGTTACAATATAAGTACTGGTTGAAATCAGTAACCTGTCCTGAGATCCAATGTTACAGCTAAGCTGATGACATCTTAAGATTCTATTATGCTCTCTTAGTTGTGCTTTCAGAAGCTTAAGTAGTAGAAGCTGCCAGAAAAAAGTCCCAACAGATAAATTACTTTTCTGAGAGTAAAGAAATTAAGAACAATGTTACAGCGTCAAGAGACTGTCGTCAATAACCATCGCTGGAGACATCATAATGATTCTTCTTGTCTTTTGAAATGTCTATGTCAATAATACAAAGTTATTTAGTTCTTATAACTCAGGAAAAAAAAAACAACCTTAGTTTTTGTCTGGAGATTGTTTTTAATGGTAGAGGAAGTTCATCTGATACAAGATAAAGGGAGAAAATTTGGAGAGAAGCTTAATAGACGCTCTTCATACTGACTTCATATGAATTTGGGGTGTTCAGACCTTTCTGAACCTGAGCTGGCTATTTATGGAAACTCTACAAAAAGTCCCATTTAAGGTCTTGCTGACTATTGAACCAAGAGGTGTTGGGAGCCATTCCAGGCAGACTAGTGCAAATTCAGCTCCATTTTTCTCATAAGCTTAATGGATGTCTGCATTCAAGTTCATAAAAAAAAACAGAAATTGAGAAAGAATGTAATGATTGTGAATTCATGGCTCTAATGATCTAGATTGTTCATCTTTACAATAGTTTGTATAGTGGGCATTATCTCTACACACACATTCTCACATAATATGGGTGATACTGAAGAACAGTGATCTGAAAAGTGCATTTACAGTTACATTGTTAAAATATTTCCAAAAATGCTTGCTTGCAGTGTATGGCAGACCAAGTTTTTGCGTATCTTTTTCACATCCATTTTATTTTGATTAAATCATTTTGATTTTAATAAACTTAATGCTTATTTCATATTTTTCAAGTTTTTCTGGTTTTCCAGTTTAATTTTTCTGTACCTCCTTCTATCATCTTGCATTCTCTTGTCAATCAATGTCCCTTGCCTTTTTTTACCCTGTAGCTGTATTTCCACTTATTGTCTCTCCATTATATGGCCCTGCCTGTGCTTCTTCTGTACCTATTTGTTTTATCCATCCAGTCTTCCTCCACCAATTCATTTTCAGTGCTTCTACCATTTTCCCTGCATCTTCCTTCTGAAATTCCTGCCTCCTGACATTTTCTGTATCTTCTTAGTCACCCTTAGATTTTTGTCTTGTGCTACCTCATACACTCACCCTTTTTCCTCAGTAGTGGTTAGGGGTTTGCACTCCTTTGTTTACATGTGCCTTAATTGCTAAGATGCTGTAGGAAATTCCAGTGCAGGGTGGAACCAGTTGTCTCTTATTGAGCAAGGAGAAGGTGGAGGTGGAGCACTTCATGCTTAGGGGTAAGGAGGTTGATTAGGAAGCTCCCATGGGGTCTGTGGACATCATGCCATTTCCTTTTTCATCCTCCCAAAAGGCATGAGGAAGTAAAGGCAGAGAGAAGACAGGGATAAAGCATGTTTCACAAGAAGAGAGAAAGGGCAGCACCCAGAGGAACACCCACTCTTGATATCTAAGGGCAATCTTTCATGGTAGGATCATGTAATGACACACAGAATAACTCTTCTAATGCATTAATATTTCTAGCACACTACTTTACATCCCATGTCCTAATGCAGTTATTTGAAAGTGGGATTCCAGCACTGCAGACCTTTCCATAGAAGGAGTTTGGGGCAGACCCAGGTGGTGCCTTCCCAGGTCGTGGAGCTAAGTGTCTTGTCCCTAAGGTGAATGGTATGTGCTTCCCGTAGGAAAGAGTTTGGCCCTTCCTACTCTCACCTCTCCACTGAGACTTTAAATAGAGCTCCCAAGGCAGATGTTTNGCTAACGTGTCTTGTCCCTAAGGTGAATGGTATGTGCTTCCCATAGGAAAGAGTTTGGCCCTTCCTACTCTCACCTCTCCACTGAGACTTTAAATAGAGCTCCCAAGGCAGATGTTTGGAGCTATGACGTGATGATGGTAAAACCAAGTCATCGAGAGCTGGACTCCAAAGCTTAGGACATAAAAGAACCTGTATATGAGATCATTGCTTTAGGGACATATTTGAGCTGCTGAGTCATTAGCTCAAACTGGTTTGCCAAATGCCTCTAGTTTAATAAATTACTGTCTATACTAGTGTTGTGAAATTAATAAGCAGCACTAACATTCAACTGCCTGAATTTCCTTTTCAATTTGAAAAAATAAATAAGTATGTTCAGGATAGATTAGACAAAGGTTAGCTGCAGGAAGACATTTCAACATCATAGTGAAAATGGTGAACTTCAAAAGAATTACTGTATGTTTTTTAATTAATCTTTGTGACTTATCCAAAAAATATAATTAAACTAAGTTGAGATATTTTCATACAAGGCATTTCTTTTGAATTTGTTCTTTAACCCTCTGCATTCTCATGATTGCCTACTTCTAATGAAAATAATTTAAAATAGCAAAATAAGAAAGTTAAATGGGAATGGTGTTCAAACATATTTAACTTTGTGAACCTTGAATTTACTTGTACCTAAATTTACATTATTTGTAGAGGTTTCTCTCTGCCACTGTTCCTTGTAATAGATTTCTGAGATTAAGAGTGTATATAAGCAATCAATAATAAATATTATTAAGAGAGATTTTGCTCATTTCTTTTTATCTTAGACATTCAGTAACCCTAAAAAGTGCTATAATGTATGATTTAGAGCATGTAAGAAATAGCAGCTCTCATGATTAGCTAGACCTTACATCTGAAATACGAAGCAAGCCGCAGGAACACTGAAGTGTTCCCAATTCCTGTGCTGTGGGATCTGTCCTCTCCTCCTGTGTCCTGGTCTGTGGGCAAAGCTGGCTCCTCGTTTCACTAAGTAATGGGTGATTTCTTGCCACAGGCCGGAATTTCCTCTGGGAAAGCCACCATCTCTTGCTGCAGTTGTTTCACTGGTGAAGGCTGTCCCGTGCCTTTTAAACCTCAGCCCTGGGGAGAGAGCAGTGGTGTGGGGAGGATTACACTGCCAGCTACATCTGCACTTAAACTCCTCCTGGCACTCAGGGGTGCAGTCACCAGGATTATTTTGTACATCCATATAACCCTAATACCACCCTAATGCTTAGGGAAGCAATATGAACAGTGCCCAGGTCCTAGGAAAAGAGTACAAGGAAACACCTCTACTGAGGGCAGAACTGGTCCATATTTCCCATACAAATGAAAAAACAGCACTTAAAAAAAGTAAGAAAAAGTTAGAGGTAAAAGGGTTTCCTTCTTTGTTTTTGGTGGATTTTTTTTTCACAGAGAGGCTTTGACTGACTGTTCTGGAATACAGTTTGTTCTTTTTATGATGTTTGGAAAGTTTCAGTACAATTCAGGGAAATGACTGAATATATACCTAGGTAATACAAGCTTGGAGTTTGTGGTTTCAGGGTTTTTTCCCTCAAACTTATATTAATCTCACTGTATGCAACAACTGCTTTTCAAAATACATGTGAAATACAGATTTTTGATACTTTAAAAGCTATGTAATTTTTTTCATTTCAGTAGGTCTTAATATAGAGTGGAGTTGAATAACATTTATTTTGGAATCTCTAAATGAAGATCAACTATTCGTAGGGGAAAGGTGCAGGGAGAAGGGGCAGGGAAATGGGGGGAAGCAGGGCAGAAAATGAAGGGGGAAAGAGGGCTCAAAAAAATTTTATAATTGTAAGAATAAACCACCAAAATTTCACATAGGGTTAAATGGAAAATACGTTCTTTTCTCTTTGCATATTTTTCTATGACTTGTCAAGCCCTAATTTTGAGTTAAGGAAGTAGACATTCATTATTTCTTTCCCCTTCCCCACAAAATTTTCCAGGACTTATTTGTTCTTCATGAAGAAACACAGCCTTGACTGTCTTTCTCATGCACTTTCTCTTAAATTAAGGAAAAAAGTATTGTGATATAACCATCCAACACATGCCCCATAGAAGTAAGACTACAATATTACACTCATTCAATTCCTGAGACTATATTGTATGATGTTTTACTATTCAGTAAAAACTGAAGAGAATGCATAAAATTTCACACAGGATTTAAAATATTTTAAAAAGAAAATTGTGACTTGGGCAGTGCAAGTTAAAATCACAGCCTACAAACACAGTCTTAATTACCCCTCACCAAATGGAAGATTCAGGGGACTGCACATTGACATTGCAGTACAAATGGATGCAGTCTTGCTTCTGTGATGAGACTTCCAGCAGCGTTTCACAAGAAATAAATCAAAACCATGCATCTAGCTCAGCTTTCACAATGAATTGAACATGCTCAGATGCTGGACTAGGTATGACAATTCTGAATTAAAGCTGTCCATGAAGCTTTGCCTGTCTGTTTTTCCATGGCCAACTTCCTTTCCCTGTTTTGCAGCTGCTCTGTGGAACCACTCAGCTCTCATCCCCCACAGTCACACAATCACAAAAACACTCCTGTTCCAGCAGCACTCTCCTAATTAAGTTGCACCTTTGCTTTTCTGGGGGTTTTCAGTTTTTTACTTTTGTTTTCAATTGTATTCTGCCTATGAAAGGAAAAGAGAAGACACAAAGAAGAAATAGCTAGGAGGTCCCCAGAGGTGCAGATTCCTACATCATCATATGGAAAAGTTCATGTTTGGGTGAGGCAAATACACATAACCCTAGTGATTCTGAGCTTATTTTGGTTCATCTCAGTGGTATTCCTTTGAGTAAATAAACTACAACCTGTTTCAGATTAGCTAGTTTCCCTCACAGCTCTTTCTTCTTTACTTGCAGGATGCTGTATTTGTGTGAGTTCAACTTGGAGTAAAATATGGTGGCTTAACTGGAGGTTCTGGGGGTGAGTGATCCAGTTTCTAGTGAGCAGGACATGGTTAAGTAGCCAGATAGCAATATATATATTGTGATACAGCTTTTCAGTTCTCACCACATCCTCCTCAAGGTTCCAGCTCTGCTCACTGATAGGAGTCTATACGTGCACCTGCAAGAATCACAATTATTTTTAGGACTTGAGATGCCTCTTCATTGTGTGCAATACCAGCAACCAGTGAGAATAGGGGAACAACACATGGGAAAGGAGCTGAAGGCAGACAAAAGCTACTTTAAGGAAGATATGAAGAACTTGGTCCTATTGCTGCTGTAGTGTTTTAGATTGAAAAAAAAATCATTACTGATGTACTTCCACTTCCCTATTAATTTTTACTATGAGAACAACAGAGCTCTACAGGAATACATTTTTAAAAATTCAGAAATGTTATAAATATAGCACAAAACTCACAAGGGAAAATAATACCCTAAGACTTTTAGGCTGGACACTTATTATGGGGGTACTTTTCTGTAATTTTGCCCTTAATCTCTCTGTCTGTCAGCTCCCTTTTTGGAACACTTCTGTAAATCCACGTATTCACTCATGGGTACTATGTAATCAACAATTCAGATACTATGGTGAGGGTGGTTCAAAATGTACCTTGAAAAGTTTATGGTTTGGATTGTTTTTCTCAGATCATTCTTTTAATGGCAAGTACTTTTTAATTTTAATTAACTGTTCTCACACTGACTGGTGCTGCAAGTCCAAAGCATGGATTTAATCACTACTCCAACTTCACACCAGAGTCTGTCCTACTTAGTTCAGCCTTTAAAGAATTCCTAATCCTTCAGTTTGAAGTCTGTCAAAGTGTTACCTGTATCACTCCATCGTGTTCTTCAGGCTCCAGAAGCTGTCTTGTTTCTTCCTTGGCTTGTGGAACAGATAGTTATATGCTTCTGTTATTTATCATAATGCATATGCACAGGAAATGGATTCTAAGTTCTGAAGGCAGGTCAAATTTTCACGTAGTTCCAAAACAAGATTGGGTTGTTTTCTTTGGTTGGGTTTTCTGCATAATGTATTGAAAACTGGAATTGCAAGGACTTTTTCTCATATCTCAAAAGAAAAAATTACTTTGCAGTAATGTTATAAAACACTGGTGTGAATTCCTGCAGTTTCATCCTGAACACAGTGAAAAGTTTCAAAAGAGCTGTGGACAGCTAGTTAATCACAGACAGTACTATCTCATTTTTTCTTTTATTTTCGTAAAAGTTAGAAAGGGTTTATGTATTTGTATGTTTTCTGCTTTGACCCTACAGCTCAGCCCTTTGAACTCTTCTTTTAATTTAATGTTGTGCTTGTGTTTAGCATCTAATTTCCATTCTACATGGAAGTACATTATTTTTTTTACATGTGAAATAATCAATTCCTTATGATTAACATGCAACTGTTTCAGTTTCTATGTGATCCTATGATTTTTTTACCACTTGTGCTAATATTATAGAGTGATGAATGAACTTTATGCAGTTTGCTCTGGCTTCAGTTCTGATAAGCATCCAAATATTTTGATACTTACTCAAAACTTATCCAAAGTTTCCTAAGTTCTTGAGTCTGCAAAACTAGTCCGTACACTTAGAGAAGGGCTTTCCTCATGAGGTTTCCAGTTGTTCCACTAGTGGAACCTGATGGAAATACCATGAGGTCAGCTTTTCTTCCAGTTGTTCCAAATATTTAACATCTGGACAGAAAACGGAAGTGAGAAATCCTGCCCAGAAACTGTATTAAAGGAAAAGTTGGGTTCTAAAAATAGGTGAAGAATGACTGTTTTTTTAACTCCTCCAAATTGGCCAATGTAAGACTGAAAAAAAGATCAAGAATCTAGAATTAGAGATGAATCAAGTTAACTGGTACCATAAAAATACAGCCTGCTGAAAATTTCAGCTCTGCTGAAACCTGTTGTTCCTTAGAATTTGATTATTCATGAAGTGACACATGTGGAGAAATATTTTATTTGGTGTCGTTTTAGAATCTTTCAGGGTATTTATTCCATTCAAGTATTTGTTCATTCATGAGTAGGTTGTACACAGATCTTGGTGGGAAAAGGTTTTCTTGGTCTTGTACAAAAATATTGGTGTGGTTCCTCTCAATACCAACACTCTGTGAGGGACCCTAGCTAGCAGTGTTACCTTCTCTAAACAGCTCCAGTTTCAGAGTTAATCTACTGAGGAGATGGGGCAGTTTAGGTGGTGATGAACTCAGCATTGAAACGACTTGTAGCCACAGAGACACATTTTTAGACAAAAGAATTGGATAGAAAAACGATTTTACCCTGTTGGTGGGTATCTATTAAGTTCAAAGTGTCCTTGGCAGAGATGAATTGTCTCTTGTTGAAGCCCCTCTTTTCACTACTGAGCTTTTCCTCTTTTCACTACTGAGCTTTCCCCCCTGTGCTTTGTATCACACCACGAATGACTGATTCTTGCTGTATATCCTCCAATTCTACAAGCTCTTTCTTACCACATTTATCTTCCTGTTCAAACACCAGACCCCAGCTCAGGTTCAGGCTGCTGATTTTCTTCACTGATAACATCATCATCCTACAGATTTCTTTATAGTAAGAGCACATCACCATGTAAAGTGAGCACCACTCCCAAGTTCATTCATCTGAAGCTAGAAAAATGTTATGAGGTTCTTCTTCCCCTTTAGAGAAATGAAAGTTCAGGAAGCAGGGACCTCCAGCATCCTCCCACCCCCACAGATCAGAAATGTGTGGAAAAACACCAGTGGCAGCATGCCCCAGCAGGCTAAGGTTCAGGACCCCTGGAGTGCTTGATCAACAGTAAGGAGTTGAAATGGGCTCAAAAAACAAGATACTGATCAAAGACATGAAAAGTTTTGTGAAAACCATCCAAATTAATTTGCTGCCTTATCTGTCTCCTGCTTTGTTTGAGGTCACAGACTTTACAGAACTTTATGGAGTGCAGTGTGTACAGACACTGTATATGCCATGCTCTGAGCACTTCATCAAAGACATCTCATCTGGCACAAAGCACAGCATTTTAGCTGGTGGTAACCTTCCTGACAGGAAATATTTCATAGCCTCACTTTTATGCACATGAAAGCACATAGAGAAAGTACCAAATGAGATAAACACACAAGTGTATGTTAGCCCCTGAAATCCTGCACATGCATTGTAGAAATACATTAGTTACAATTCACTTTATGCTTGTTGTCAGGAGACAAAAGCTTAAGTTCAAGAACATATAGGTCAGTGCATATGATCTTGAATTTTCTTCTTGAGCTTATTGCAATGCACTATTTATTTTCAACTTCCTTTTTGTTGTTTCAGGTTGTTTTCTCTTTCACACTGTTACAGGCAATAAAGTTTCAGTATTTGCACTTCTCTGGAAAATAAACACAGATTTTCCTAAATGCAACTGATATAATATAGAAGAGACTTTCAAAACAAAAGTTCATTGAAGAGTCATGTGTCTCAAATATTAAAATGGAGTATCCAGACATAAAATATGGTATTTCATATTATTATTTCATGAAGCATTCTTTAACATTCTTATAAGATATTTAAAGGAGTGGATGCAAAGTTGCACAAAATATAAGGAAATCACCCTAGCTGTAAGTTTACAGAAATATGTTAACAAAGCCATAAAAATCAGTGTCGATAAACTCATGCAAAATATTTCACTAATCATCTCAGAGTATTCATGAAACACTCTGCAATATTTGAAGAATATGCTACCCCTGTACCTAACAATATTTAGGCCCCACTTGCTTGAGGTGTAAAAACAGTAAATGTAAAGCAACATTTTGACTACAGATGTGGCAAGAAAAGAATAAGAAGAGCTGCTTCACTTTCTGCAGGTGTCACTCACTAGACATCAGTATAAAGAACCTTTCTGGTTATAGCACTGCTTCCCAGACTTCTGTGATTTTTTTCCTCCTAATCACATTGTGCAAAAGACAGCCTGAGTTGGATGTTGTAATGTAGCCTGCAGTTTCTCATGCTTGAGATGGAAATCTCAAAATCACTGTGATCTACACAGTGGTGTAGACCTACACCTCTCACTCTTGCTAAGCAGCAGCCAGAAGTGCAGCCCTCTCTGACTACCCACACCATGCCAAGCTGTTTCACTATTGATTAAAGGCAGATGTGGCACAGTGAGCTGCTGCCAGGTAATGATCAGCATTTTCCCATTAGTGATTGGGTTCCCTTCACTGCTCTGCCACTCTGAGACTGTCTTCAGAAACGTGCTACTTCGTTGTCCAGAAAATCTGCACTGCACGTTGTCCCCACTGGACATCACAGGCATTTCTCACTGGGCAGTGCTCAGTTTGGGATCCAGAAGCAGCAGTGCTCCTGCTGTGGAGGGGTAAGCTGATTGATGGTTGCAAAAGTGTATGACAACAAAATCAGAACTGGAGAATTAACCAAGAAATAGCTGAACAAAAACATGACAGGTGAAAAATCCCATGATTTCTTTTTTTTTTCTCCTTTTTTTTTTTTCAGCTTGACTGCCAGGTTCCGGAACTGCAGTCACCTCTAATGCCTTCCAAGTAGGGAAGGAAGATGTAAATTTCCAATGCAGCCGGCAGACAAACACTACACATGTATCACTAATCTCAGCATAAATGGCAAATTGATTTCTTCCAGATGCTCTTGATGTAATGTGTACATTTCTACATAGTGGGTCCAATATGCCCAGGAGATACTGAGCTCGTGTACAGCGAGTCCAGGGCATTCTAGAAGCACAGACTTTGCTGGCACACGAGGTAAATGCAATAATCTGCAGGTGCACAATAAAGCCAGCAGCAAGAACTTGTAGGTTGATGTTGTCCGAGCCTGCACCACTGCCCATGTGGATTTGGCTAACCCAGTCCCAGCAGTTCTTGCACTCCTGTTCCGTGCCAGGAATTTACAATGAAAGCAAGCCAATAGCTTATTGGTTTTAAGGACAGGGCATAAAAATTGACCAGAATAAATGAATATTAATGTTCGGTATAAAGTTCATGAAAAATTTATTGATGTTTTCTTTTTTTAAAAAATGGGGACTGTTTGCTTTTAACTGCCATTGCATGCTGATAACTTCATTGAATGATTTGCTGTGCCAGGTCTTTTCTTCCCCCATCCTTCCTAATCCTGCCAGCTCAGATCCATGGAGTACTGTGAAAATTTTGGATTTCTCGGATGGTCTTTTGTTTTTCCCTTTCTATCGTTTCAGTGCTTTCCTACCTACCTGTAGTGCAGTCCCACGTCCTACAGATTTTCACTGAGCAAAGCAACTCTGGATCATTAGCAAGTGGTGCAAACCACCGTCCTCCAAGAACGCTACCCAGGAGTGAGGTGTGGGCCAGCACTCCATGGGAGCAGCACACCGCCTGGCACGCTTTAAAGTGGGTCAGAGCTGCGTCACCTCCACCTACCCATCTTGTGTCCCTAGGCTGTTCTGCGCTTCCAAGGGCATTGACACACTCTAAGTGCCTCGGAGTCTGTGCCAGCAGCTCTGGGACACAGTGGGGCGGTTTGTTTTCTTGAGGCGAGCAGGTGGGCTTACGGGCGCTTCCCTCTGCAGAGCGCAGTGTGGTGGGTGTGCAGGCTGTGCTTGTGCCCAGGGCCCTGCCGCCACTGGGATGCTGAGAGGTGCTACGTGCTCAGGGCTCTGCACCGGCAAGGGCAGTGTCCCCAGCACGGAATCTTCTCAGAGGTGGCCCATGTCCTCTGCGGGTGGCTTTGGGCCTGTGGCTATCACCTCCTGAGGGGTGCCTGGGGACTGCACACCCCTGGCCTAGCCCCTACCCAGTGAGCCGGCTCGCTGCACGGCCAGGTCAGCCTGGAAGATGCCGTGTGCTGCCGCCCGGGGAGCTACTCGGGGGTCGCAGGCGGCGGGGTCCCGGTAGCCACCCCTCTCCCGAGAGCGGCGCGCCGGTCCCGTGGAGCAGCTCCTCGGAGGAGCGCGGGGAGCCCCCCGGCAGAAGCGCTCGCCGGGCCCCGTCCTGCCCCCGGAGCGG
>VZRX01019721.1:148264-260601 GCA_013398075.1 Notiomystis cincta
GCGGGCGGGGGCGTCGGGGGCTCCCCCTCCTGCCGGACTCCCCCCGGCCCCGGGCGGGATGGTGCCCTGGCCTCTGGGCGCCTTCCCCGGGATATTTCTCCTTTACTGACGGTCTCCGGCCGAAGGTAAGGCGAGGTACTGAGTTTCGGGGCTAGGCGTTCCGCCCGTGCCTTCGCAGCCAGCAGCGAGAACCTGTGGATGCACCCGAGGGAATCAGTACAAGTGAAAAGGGCAGGAGGTTCTCACACCGCGCCGTCAAGTTAGCGCAGAAATTAGGAGTTCTTAAAAGATTTAGTGTTGCGGTGCTACTGGGTTGGAAACAGCCAGCAGATTTGTTGCCTGCAACTGGGAGAAGTTCCCTTTGAAAGGAAAGCTGAAGGGCTTAGATGGATCTGATAGGGCTGATACCGTTTAAATTAAAAGGCAGTGTCTTATTTTTTTCATCTTTTAAGATGAGCACGAGGGTGTTTTCAAAGTTGGCTGTAAGAATAATTAGGAACAAGTAGTGCTTAACAAAATGAAAGTTTTAAGGGTTATTGTGTAATTAATCTTTCAAGACATTCATGTACTACAGTTTAAAGCAATGATTTCAAAGTTAAAATCAACTTCTCTGTTAATCTTGGGGAACTAGTGTGAGCTGTGAGCTGCAATCATCTTTCACTTGCAGTTCCACTAGGGAGTGATTAAGCTTAAAATATTTTTGTTTACAATCTATGTGAGAAAAAAATTGTGAAATTGATTTTATCTTTCTTTTAATTTTAAAGTGTCAGCAACATTTTTCCTTAATAGCTTTGGACATGTCAAAGACCAAAGAAAGTCATGTCAGTGTGCCTGAGGCAGAATTCACATCCTATTCCAGGGAATTTTGACAAAGTTTTGAACGTGGAAGATGGTGTATTCAAATTTACATTGCATGATTTGGGAATGTATGGTATACAAATGAAAAGCTCCGGCATTATTCACCTTTTGTGTGTGTTGTCCTGCAGAGCTGTATATTCCCTAAAAGGCCACGCTATTTTGCCTGCTAGCTGGCTGCTGGCATGTAGAGTAAAAGATTTCGCAGTTGGATGTAGCAGAACTCCCAGTAATTCCATCTTGAACTGTGTCAAGTTACTATCCATTTATGGTTTAGATAATTTACATGTCTATTTTGCTCTTCTGGGATGAATTGTGAATAAGCTCATTGTCTCCCTATGTTATAGGAAATGAAAGTAGCTGTGGACTGGGCTGGACTGAATTGGTAGTTAGAGTGCATAGCTGGTCATGTCACACAGTGTCTACACTGGGAAATGCAAGTCCATAGAAAAATTACTACTTCAGACTTCAGAAAAATCAGACTCCACAGAAGGCCAAAACCCACAAAAAACTCCAAAGTGTTAAGAGGGGTTTGCTGTTTGGAGACTACATCCATCTGTAGTAGATGTACTCCTGCCATAGGTGTCCTAATAATTCCCAAATACATTGGGTAAAATGTTTTGGTTCTGTGACAATCTTGAGTGATTTTTTCAGAGCTGCTAGTGTGTTACCAGCTGGGGACAGAACAGGCCTTTTTCATTTAAACTGATATAAAATAGAGAAGAAAACTCACTATGAACAGTGTCCAGCAATTTTTATGAAACCAAAGACTGAAATAATCCATATCTCTTCTGAGATCTTTGTTACAGACAAAGGCTCATCCCTTTGCTTACCTAAACTCATGGTGTGTTTTAGTACATTGTTGTTCTGATACCCATTCCCTGTGCTATTAAATGAATATTGAATGACAAAACATATCTTTTTAATACTATTTAGAATAAGAACACAAGACCAAAGGGGTCTCTTGGGCCATCAAATCAGTGCTGTCGGGGGCCATATCATCCCTTGACATGCCATAAACAAGTCCAGAACTCTTTGCTAATTTTTCTGTTGAATTATTTATATGCTGTTTGGATTCACTTATAGATGTTGATTAACACTAGTAAATAAGAAAAAGAACCTTAAAATAAATATAGTGGCTATCAAGAAGTGAATAATATCTGCAACTAAAGTGTGGGTTTTTAAAGCCTGGGAAGTATTTATCAGTTATTACAACACCTTATCATAATTGTCTGAAATGTCAAATTATAAAAATATCAGGGATGGATTTTGTTGTGGAACAACCCTTTTTGTTGGCAATGTGCTATCTGACTTCCATCCCTGACAACTTCTTGTGTGGACAGGAGTGTTATGCACCACAGTGTAAGGCTGTGTGAAGTCAGCTTTCTGAGTACTGACTTTTTGTCTCTGCAAGATCCTAGGAACATATAAATAACTGATTTCCTCACTAATTTATGGCACTCAGCTAGTGGTTGTGCTTTGTAAAATAGTTCTTCAACAATCCTCTCCAAAAGAAACAGATCTGAGTCATGGTGCCCACATTAGTGGAGTGTTTTGGTAACATGTGCTTCTGTGTTCATTCTTGTTTGAGTTTGATAAACCTTTTTCTTGTCAACTGACACGATGTGGTATAAAGAGAATTGTTTTGTCCTTCAACGGTAGAGAAAGAATGTAAGTGGAGAACACAGTTTTCTATTTGCTATATATTTGTTTTGTTTATTTATTTTGGTGGAGAACTGTGTATTTTTTAATACCAATTATGTAATTATCTAGCTTTTTACACTTGGGTAAAGTCTTTATAGCTACTCCTTTCTGCTTTATTGTTTGCATTTATTTATGCTCTGCTCTGTTGCTGTTTATCCATGTTCTTGAAAGATTTCTTGACTTGTAACATGGGTGAGGATGAGGAAGCAGACTGTAAACTATCACCCTGGAGTACCACGGAGTACTGGCTTGTAAGCGTTACCGCAATGCAAGTAAACAGTAACAAATAGAAATTGGCCAGGTTAAATGCCTCTTTCAGACTGATGTAGAATTTTGTGTTCTTGCAAAAAGGCAGGAGAGGAAATGTGACTGAGTACATTCACACCAGACCTAAGCAGCAGAAGCTTGTCATGTTATTTTTCCTTGAGTATCTCAAATGTGGTGTCTTGGATTCTCCAGTTATTAAATGAGCAAAAACTTTGTCTGAGCTCATGGAGATATCTAAAGTGACAATACAGACACTTTATCAGTTTAATGAAAATCAGCACAGATTTATTCTGAATTAATAAATATTTTTTGTTGTTTCCTAGTCTGATAACTGTTAACTGTGCTTACTCAAAACAAACCAGCAACAAAACCCAGTAATGCTATAGCTTCTACATGTTTGCATTGGTAGATTAAACAGCAGGAAGCCATATATCTCATTAGTACCTGCAAACTCTTTCTTCTGTAGGAACAGGAAAATTTTTTTGTGTCTGTGATATGTCATGCTGTTAGCCCCAGCATTGCCATTTCCCCACTCTGTGAGTATATGTGTGTGCCATATGTGCTTGCCTGTGTGCCTAACTGTTTTCATATCTTCAGAGGACTTCTATTCAAATTCTAAATACTAAATTAGTATTAAAGGTATTGTGGATTTATGAATTATATACATGGAAAAATAACAGTTTCAAAACCTCAGCTTTCTGTTGTCTGAGATTTTAATAGGGATTTTTGGATCACTAAATTTGAAGGACAATAATTCTGTTGTTTGATAATCCAGTTATTTTATATGTCTGGCTTCATCAAAGAGATTCTTGTATTTTGGAGCCCCGTGTTTTCTGAGCTTGCCTTCAACACTTGTTAAGTTTGACTTAACAGTATCTCAGAAAAAATAAATCTGCCTCAGATTCCTAATTTGATACAACTGGCCACAAAGAACCGAACTTCTTTTGTAATCAGACACCTGTGCCGTGTAACGCTGCACTCAAGGGAAGCCTTACTGATCGCAGCAGTCTGCTGAAGTGCCATTTACCTGGGCCCATTGGCATCTAGCCCACAGGAGTGCTTTGTTGAATTGCTATTTTTAAATCTGAAGCATTAGCTGTTCCTTTACAATGGTTTATCTTGCTGCATTGGGTTCCACTTTGGGAATAAACAGAAGCTTACACTGGAAAAGGTTTTATATTTGCCCCCAGCTTTTGCTGGTGGGTCCACAGCAATGCCTGTGGAGCAAAAGGAAGAGTTTTGTCCTTATCTACCTCAGTGTAGGTAGATAATATCTTACTGAACAAAAGCCAGCTATCATCACCAAATAGGAGAGGAGGGAGTTGGTCAAAATAGCGCGTCTTGTGTTTCATTACTTGTTTCTTCCTTTTGCTTGCTGCTAACTTGTTGAATAAAATGAGGCTTGAATGTAGTGGGGCACCATTCATTTTGGATGCATGGTTAAAGGTCTGAAGAAATTTTTTAAGAGTTTTGCTTCCTGTTCTGCCCACAATGGAGGAAGCCTTTTGGTTTAGCCGTTAAATGTCCTCTAGGCTTTAAGGGAAAGAAAACTTTAACTTCAAGCTGTAACTGATAGAGACTTTTCTGTAACTGCATTTATTTTATTAAATAATCAGGGTGTCCTGACTTCTCTGGCAGCACAGATGAACTCCTAGACTTTGGCAAGGAAGTTTTCAGGATTTTCATAAAAGTTGTCAGCAGAAAATATCATAGCTGTCAAAACATTAGAACTGAAAAATGGAAACCCTTGTTAAGGGCAGAGGCAAATTATCATCTACCATCTTTATTTAGTTAATAATAAATATGTATATACTATGTATAATTAAATAGAATAAATGTGTTTATATGTGTAAAAGCTCGTATTTCAAAAAAAACCCTACAGCTTAACTCTTTCAGCTACAACCCCTACAGCTTAACTGTTTCTTTTACCCACATTTTTCTGCTTAGAAGCCCAGTGATGACCAGTCTTCCATTTTGCTGTCTGCTAAGAACCAGACAATGTAATTTCTGACCCTTTCTAGCAGACTTTTGTCTCCATTTAAGCAAATACTAGGATCATCCATAATTTTCATTACTTTATTTACTGCTAGTTACTAGTTTACTAACAGCTGAGTCTTCCTTATTTTCTTGTCTTGTAAAACTCCCTGATTTCTTGGTTGATTTTCTGTTTCCCCACAGGATGTCTCATGTAAGTGAAATGTGGTGCTATCACTGGAAATGGAAGCTGCAGCACTGTCTCTGCTTGTTTACCACATATGTTATATGCATGCAGCAAGCAGGTAAGTCAGCAATTTATCTTCCTGCATAAATAAAAATTTGTGATTTTATAGCTTGAGTCCTGTCTTCTGCTACTGCTGAATTTTCTTTTCACCATTTTTTACAATTTTGCTGTTATTAATTGTTACTATTGTTTTCCTTTGGATTTCTTCTTTGAATTCTTTCATTTTGTTCTTTCTTTGCATTTACCTTGTTGATGCCTGCCTCTTTTGAATTTCTTCTTGTTGTTGAAATTCTGTGGGTAATCATGTAGTTCTTCCATTTTCCATAGTACTGTTTGTGCCTGCAGATTGTGTATTGAGTAACCCTTCACTGTAGTTCAAAGTTGTAGAATACCTGGAGTGTGCTTATTATTTTTCAAAGCTTTTATGACTCAAATAATAGAAACATTCTTCAGCCAAGTATATGCAAGTTATATGTAAGATAACTGTACACTGTAAAGAACCATCAGAAAGTTTAAACTCGAAATCATCTTGATCTGTGGTGGCACTTCAGCACAGCGTAATGTAACATTCCAACTGTTTTCTTTAAACATATGAATGAGAGATTTCATTTAGTAAATGTCTTGTCCTAACCACTAGAGTGCAAAGTATTTTAGGAGATCCAGCTGCTTTGCTGGAAAAAAAATGTCTGGAGTTTATTCTGGAGCATATGAAAATTTTGGAGCAGCTTGTGGTGCCCAGCTAATTCTGTATCAGATGGGTAGTTTTGCTTTGACAGGCTTGCCATTGGAAAAAGGATTGTTTATATATAGAAAGGGCTTCTAGCTTCTTTGGTAATGTTTTTCTTTTTTAAAAAAGTGCTTTTTCTAATTTTTAAAACCTACACTTTCTTTTTAGAGACAAAACAATGTTGTCACTGTGCAGTAGCACTTTCCATAGTCATGTCATTTTAACAGGTGTTTTCCATTTCCATTAAATTGTAGCCAGAAATGCATTTAGGATCTGCTCTTACTTGTGGCTCCATTGGCTGATGGATTTTGTGTCCCCATGCTCCTGGTCCATGCTTGATCTTGGGCCATACAGCTGCCATTCTTAGCATAAAGTAAATCAGCAAAACCTCCTCTAATTTACATCTGCTGCGCGCTATTACCTGGTGAGTAGAACATCAGGACACTAAAATTATTATCCTTTGCTAATTCCTCTTCATAACAGGTAATTGATAACTGAAAATGCAGGTGACACAGCAACCTCAGCCACATGAGCCAGAAGGTCCCAGCCAGTGTGCTGTTAGGGCAGAGAAAGGCAAAAACCTCAAACACAAAACCCACAAACTCACCTGTGCATTCAGCTGATTGCAGCACACCATGGCTGGCCATACTGTGCTGAACAAGTAGGGTCAAAAGCCCCATGCCAAACTCCAAGGTACATTTCCATGAAATCACATATGCCCCTGGCTAACCTCACCAGCAATGTAATGATTGGTGCCATTGGATTGGTGAAAGCGACCAAAGCGTTCCAGTCTCAAGTGCATCCCTGTGGCTTTTCCTTTCTTGCCTCTGCAGGAATAGATTTGAAATCTTCAGAACGTGCAATAAATGGAAAAGATACTTTCCTGTCTGGCTGAATGATAAGTAGATAAATAATGTACACTGGAAATGCCCAGGTTCCATAGACAGATGTTTGCTGTTCAGCAGTGAAAGAGATGATAGGTAGTCTGCTGTTAATACTTGACTGAAATGAAAATGAGACATTTACCTTTACAGGAACCTGTTATTTGGTAGTTCTTGCCTGTAGACCCTCAGGGTTCGTATTTCCTTTTATGTTGATGTAAAAGCATAGATTATACTCCAAAACTGAGTCTTTTCATCTGCTTTTTCTAATAGAGCAAGACAGACAAAGTGGGAAACACTGCTGTCTCTGCATTTTTTATTTCGTGTTCTTAAAAGGTATTGGTCACTTTGGCTATGGATTCATATGGTATTCATAATCCCTCTGGCGGCTTAAGCTTTACTGAATTTACAGTAGAAATCTCATAAAAGCCTGACATTCATCCAGATTCTCTAGTGAGCTGTAAGCTTAGAAAGCTATTGGTGCTTATTAAGCTTTGCCCAGAGGAGGTTACATACAAGCAAGGGATTAAGATCATCAGGTCCAGGTTTTATGGATTATTTAAGGGGCTATTCATAAGGATAAAGATATCAGTCACACTGTGACATGGAAAAATGCAAAAGTAATAATTTTATAGTTTAGTTTGGGGAAAACTACAGTTCTGGACCTGCTTTCTGAAACAAATCTTAGGAGAGGGATTACACCGCAGAAAGAGAACAGGAGAGGGAGGGTCTGCGTTAAGAGTGTTTAGCCACAAATTGGTAAGGTGATGACAAGCAGGTGCACAAGTGGAGTGCAGTCTGAAAATACAGGTCTGATACCTCAAAGGAATAAATGGATGGATTGTGACACTTGAAACAGACAGACAGAAAGAAATTATTACTGGAAAAAAATGATAAAAATATAAGATGTACTTTAGTTAAAATCTCATCAGCCATAAGGGTTTGGGCACACTGGCTTCAGGTCATGTGTTGTGAGTCAGGGTGAAGTTACTGCACAGCTCAGTTAGTAACTTGTCAGGGTTCCATTCCTGTCTGGAGTAGAAGTCCCTGATGGTTTTATGTGGGTCATTTAGCTGTGCCTCAGTTTCCCTGTGAGGAGTGTATGTCTCACCTCCCCTGTAAACACCTTGCCAATCTTCCAGTGAAAGGACTGCATGGGAGCTGAGAATGGGGGTGTTTTAAACAGAATTAGTTAAATCTGCTTTTCTAGGAGATTCAGACATTCCTAACTTTTTGTTTGTATGTACATTTCATTGGTTTCAGAGAGCCCAGAAGAGAGCAAATGGAGTGAACAGAGTTCTGGAAAACATAACTAATGAAGGCAGACAGAAAGAACTAAGATTTTTTGGTCTATAATAGGCAGAAGAGGGAATGCAAAAGAACTGAGAATATTTAAGGAGGTAGGTGCAGTTGGAAGGGATAGACTGATCTTTCCAGGCAGTTGAAAGGGGAAAAAAAAAAGGGCTTAAATTACAGCAAGATAAATGGGAGGAGGACCTCTCATCAAAAGGTTTAGATAGCAGTGAAATAGATGTCAAGAAAGACTGGGAAATCCCAGTCCTTGGAAATGCAATATATACCAGAAATAGTTTAAATCTACAGTCCTCTTTCCCTGGGGCTGAGAAATACATTATATAATTTCCAAACTTCTCTAATATCTATGGTTCTTTCTTAGTCTTTGTCCTGTAGAATCTCTTTTGGTTAAAAATCTGGGAAATGAGGAGATCCTTTGGAAATTGCACTTCTTGGAGTATGACAGTGTTTTTGCTGTGCCTAAAAAATTATCTTGGTGTTTTTCCTGTCACAATGGCTTCATTTTTGTCTGACATAAAGAAGCAGCAGATCAGTATGGAAGGTGAAAATCAGATGCTTTAGGTGTGTGTAACCTCACAAAAACGTTCAGTTTAGTCTCCTCCCCTTGCTTTTTTGCTATTCTGCTGTCATAATAAAATGTCTGTTGTTTCAATATTGTGCTGTCTTTTGGAGTTGTCTGTGCTGTCTGTGGTAACCCAGGATCAGAACTGGAGTTTTCTCAATGACCTTAAATGCAGATTGCAGTTTGCATAATTATTTTCTAGTTTTCGAGTGCCTTGTCAGCACTGGACTTTCTGAGTTTTGAACACTTGAACATTTGAGGAGATGGCAAAATCCCCATAAGAGTTTTTACCTTTTTGTGTCAGTAACAGACTTATAATTACATAAGAGTAAATAAATATTTTAAGTTTTGACTGCTGTGCAACCATATTTAGTTTTATTCAGAATATGGAACATATTTATTTTAATAAAGCCATGAGGACATCTATNGGCGGCATCGCGGGGCGAGGAACCCCGGGCGGATCGGCAGGGCTTCCCCACCGCGCACTGTAGGTGGTGAGTAATGCCGCGGCTGAGCCGTGCAGGTAGGTAGGGCTGGAGGAATGGGGAAACGGGGAAGTTTCAGGCCGGGAGCTCGGAGGGCAGGGCTGGCAGGGCTCTGCCCCGTCCGGGCTCCGTGTCCGTCGGCGGCTGCCCTGCCGGCTCCCGGGCGGCCGCTGCCTTTCGCAGGGCACCCTAAGCCCGTCCTTAGGACCGCTCTGGTCAGTTTTCCCGTGCTTTCGGACAAGCAGCGAAACACTTGGCCCCGCTGGCCGCCTGCCCTGAGCGGCGGTGCCCCCGGNCCCCGGCACCCGCCCGGCCCCGGCCTCTCGGCTCGGGGCCGCGGCCGCTCACGTCGAGGAGCCCTGGCACCACAGGCAGCCTTCCAGGTGAGGTGCCAGGACAAGTAGGGAAAAAGTAGGGGAAGGGAGAGGGAGGGCTGGGCAGGCTTCATAAACTATTCGCAGCCCCACCGCGACTCTCCGNACATCTATAATTCTTACTACACTATTTCAGCATTATGCCCCATACTGATGTTATCACAAAAATTACTGTGACTGCAGCTAATGCCAGAATGAACATTTATCCTTTTGATCAGCCATCAGTTAAGTGCACTGGTGTCTGTAGTCACATTTCCATGTCCTCAAAGCAGTTTAATCAGTTCTCAGGAGCTCACCAAAGCGTAAATTTCAATTCTATTACAGCCCCTGGAATTTTAATTTTAGTGATGATTCAAAGCAGAATTTTGTGCTATATTTAATTCATCAAGGAAAAAAAAAATTTGAAGGCAGGTCCTTGTCTGATGATGATCCACAATGTAAGATCATCTTTGTCTGTTGTGCTCCTTAATCATGTCCCTGTAAAGGAGGGATTAAAGCCCTCCCTTCTTTATGGGAGCATTTCAGAGTGGATCTGTGGGTTCAGAAGCCTAGTAAGAGATGGGAAGTCAGCAGGATGGGAAGTATTGCTCATGCCACCAGCGCTAGCAGCAAGAGTTAGTGACACAGTGAAAATGGATTGGGCTTTATCTGGCACAGCCAAGTCAGGAAGTGTGTTTTTTCCACCACAGATCTCGAGCTGCCTACCCCAGACAGGGGCCAAAGATCCTATCACTGGGCAAATGATGAAATGGTTGTCAGCACATTCCCTTATCTTCCTCTTTCTTACCATGTGCAGAGCAAGAGCCAAAGTGCCCAGGCATTAACCCAGTCAGTCAGCACAATCCTCATGTACAGCGGGGGGTGCTTTTATGAAGTTGCTCTGGTGCTTTGTCCAACTCCCCTCATGGCATTCCAGGGGTGGAACAGGTGTGCATTTATTGCTGAGTGACTGATGGTGCCGTCCCTGACTCAGGCAAGGAAATTCTTGTTTCTGAAAGTTAGGGAAAAAGTCAGGAAATTGAAAAAGCTTGGAAAAAATATTCAGCCTGGCAGTCTCTTTCCTTACAGAGGCATACATAAATCATGAGTAATTGAGAGATTAGTCAGGAGGAATCTATGTATATAATGAATCACTCCAAGGTGTTTTTTTTTCTTTCCTCTTTCTCTGTCATTTTAGTTTTTTTATATTTTAATTCAGCTTAAACAAAACATATCATAAGCTATCCCCTTTATGTTCTGTTTAATATCTAAATTTTTGCTAGCTTTAGGCATGTGATTAGAATTTTTGTTCATACAAATCTTGCAGAGTAAAAGTTGCTCGTCGGCTTTCTTGTATTTCCCCCAGTTGACAGTTTGTTAATATAAAAGTAAATTACTGTTGAAATGAATTTCACAGGAACCTGCTTCTCATTACCTCTGTTTACTTTTTTTAGCTATAATCTTTTGATGGTGTTGATAATTCCTTTCCCTTAAATATTTGGACCTCATTGCATTAACCATGACAATACTGCCTTAAAAGCCCAGCGATTTTCCCCCCTCCTCTGATATGCCCTCGCAGCCAAACCCATATGGAATGTGCTCAGGCATTTCCAAGCTGACTATGACCTCATTGTACAGAGTCTCTTCATTTCTGTACCAGAACAAAGACTAAATACTGTACCTCTCTATAAAGAATATACCTTCCAAGAAAGTACAGCCTGTCACAGAAGGTCCAGTTTTTACGACCTACAGGATTTTAGAATCTGTTTATAAATTATCTTTTGCCTCGTTTTCTCTGTTCTCCATTAGGAATTAAAAACACAGCCAACAGAAATTTGAATGTTTGTCATTACTATTTATCACAACATATAATAAAAGTCCCTACCTTAGTAGTATATCCAAAAATAGCCCCGAGATAACTTGTGGCCAGCTGGCCTGTGTTGTACAAAAGGCTGCCCTGATAGATGTTATTATGTGAAAAAATTAATTTTTATGGTATTTGTCAGTTTCTCTTAATAAAGTGAATGAACATTTTAGAAAAAAATGTGTTTCTGTCTTATTAAAAACTGAAGTCTTTGAGTATGCCACTTTTTTTCTCCTGTGGATTACTAATGTGAGAAGCACTGCATCATGAAGTGAAGGTGCTAACTAGAAATAGAAGTTTTCCAGGTAAAAGTTCCTAACATACAAGTCCAACAGATGTGTGATGTATATTTCAATATGTATCACAATTTAATACTGAATAATTAAAATGGTTGATTTAATATCCCAATGGTTCCTTTAGAAGTGAGTAATTACCACTGTAAAGTCAGCATTTTTCAATTAATCAGAAGGGCTGATCTTGCAAATTTTAGATGCCTATTGTTATGTCCATTATTATTTTTGCTAGAAATAATATCTGTTTACTTAGTGGGATTGCTTAAGTGTTTTGCACAAGGTGTAACATGTAATATTTACTAGATCAAGGCCTCAGTTATCACTTTCTGATAAAGAAATGTTAAAATTTGCATTTTCACACAACCACAAAACAGAGATGTCTGAGATAGATATACAATACTAAAATGAAGAAAAACATACATGATGTTTATTTTTCAAGAATCTGAAAAAAAATGAGTGAGGAATTGTAGCTACAATCTAGTAAGGTACTGTGATACAAGAAAACTCACCTGGAAAGTTACATTCTGCGTTAAGATTGTGTATGAAAAACATCTGACTAAATAATTCACATGTACTGTTTCTGAATTTCTCCCTCTCATGATGGAAGAGAAAAATATCTCTCCTGTGGGAGGAAAATAAAGTATTTTAGTTATAGATTGTGAACATTTTCTACAGTTAACAAAAATACTAAAGTAATAATAGTAAGTTCCATTGGAGAAGTACATCCCTTGCTGTGATATGTTGAACCAAAACTACTTTTCCTGCCCCAGATATGATAATATAAGCAGCCATATAACAAGGGAAGGGAGGGTTTCCAGAAGCTCCTCTTGTTTTGTCTGGGTTCAGTGCTTGTTGGTCTGCTCAGTTCCTGTAAATGACAGGCTAAGCTCTCACTCTTGCTGCAGTACCGGAAAATTAAGTGCATAATTCAGAGTTAGAGGTCTGCCTTTGTTGTCTGGCCTCCAGATATCCTTCACGCTAGTCTATTTTAATTGCCTTCTCTTGAAACATCAAGCCACTTTCCACTCTAAACCCAACTCCAGCCCTAAATTTTTGTTACCACTATGAACTTGCGCTCTTCTTTTTTGATCTTTCATGTTGTAGGTTTTGTGGAGTTTTTGCTTTATTTTTTCCCTTATTGTCTGGGACTACAGCTACTTGAACAGTATATTGACTGTTTCCAATGTATTAGTTGGAAACAATTTTGTTAATTGTTCTCAAGATTTCAGCTCCCAAACATGTTTACCAATTCCCATTTTGTGAATTTCCTTTTCAGTAACTTCTGAACATCTTTTCAGTTATTTACTGGTTTGTCCAAATTCCAGTGTAGCAAGTAGTCAAATTTGGCAATAAGAGGCCACCACAGTGGTAACTCAGATTGCATAATCTTCTAAAACTACTGCCATATTAATTAAGATTTAAGGCAGTTGATACTTTGTGGAAGTGTCAGCATGGTGTATTTTTAGAGAAATTAATATTTGAAAGTTCTTGTCAACTGAAAAAATGTATATTGGAAAACAACTTACTCAATTAAAGAGTGACAAGAAGTTAGCTCCTATTCTTGAAACCATTTTTCTTCTGGATATCCCCAGAGCAGTCCAACTGTCTCTCAGTCCACTGTAAAACAACTGGGTTTTTTTTCCAGAACTAGGTATCTGCAAGAGCTTGCAGAGTAGATCCATGAACACAGGGTAGACCCATGAAAAGATTGTCACACAGCTAACCTAATTTTTGAAAAGATACAATGCAGTCAGATTTTTTCCTGATTCCAGCTTTTTTTCACTCATGAATGTGCGTCTTAGTGGGTGTCAGACAGAAAGCTGCAACTCCCTGTCTCGAACAGAGTTTGTTTTGTTCAGATGCATGCTCTGGCTTCTCAGAGCTCTTTTAATTAAGAGCTGTGCAGTGGCAAATCCATACTATGAAGCTCAAGGCATTTTTTAATCAGAAATTGCTTTTTTTAAGTGGAGAGAAAGACCTCGCGGTTGACGTTCTCACAGAGGCACTTGTACAAGTGACCCAGTCCTCTGTAATCTTTTTTTGAGGTGTGAGGGCAACTGTTTTTTCTCATTGTCTTGAGTTTACAGGAAACTTCTATAAATGGGTTTCAATTTTGAATCTATTAGTGTTTTCTTTCCCTTCTGATTCTGTCTAAACATCTTCCACATCCAAGGGGTGTTCATCATAGATCATACTGCACTTTACAGAGACTGAAAACATACAGAGAATCTTGAAATCACATGTCTGATGAGTTGTTAATAGTACAGAAAGGAATGTCTTTTGCAATGAAATCTAAACCAACAGAGATTTCATTCTAGATATGGGTGCCTACCTGTCCAATGCTTTGAACAGCAAATCACCCAGATGGTGTTAACTCATCTTTGGTTTTAACTTTGCTTTAAAAAAACATTGTATTTCATGTGTGTATGTAATATACACACAAAAATAAGAGGGAAAAAATGCTAGTGTTGTAAAAAGACGTTTTTACAATGGGTTAGAAGTTTTGGGGTTTTAAAAAACATTGTTTGACTGATAAAGATACTTAAAGGAAGTGTAACAATAACAATAATGGGCTTCCTCACTCAAATGGGTAAGCCTGGTACATCAAATGTGCACCAGCTGCTCTGGTTACAGTTTGTTATATAACTGGTGTATAAAATGTATTGTTTTTCCTTTGACTGTCACATTTTGACAGTATACCATTTCTGTGATGTCCAGTATTTTGATCTTATTTTGGATTGGATGTGCTTCTGCTCAAATCTTGCCACTGGAACTGGCAAAGGCATGGTATATCAGAAATGCCACCAGTCAGGCCTTCCCTCTGTCTGTCTCTGCGTATGAGGAATTGCTCTATTCTTAAGTGATTATTTCACTACCTTACAAGTGAATTGCATTTAACACTTCTGCATTCCTGGAAAGGTCTCTGTGGAACTCAAAAAGGCAGAAGTAGCCTTGGTAGAATAATAAATTTCTCCTTCTGGTGGCACATGGCACTCATGAGGTAATATTGAGGATTAAAAAGGCAAACATCTCTCTATGTGTACACTCCCTCTCTCTAAATAAAATATGCACATATTTCTCCTGTGGGTAATACCAAATGAGAAATTTCTAAATCTCTGGCCAGAAACTAGTAACTTAGAAGTTACCTGCAAATAATATCTGGCATAGTTGTCTTTAGTTTTGGGTGGGTTTCTTTCCCTCTTTATTGGTAGTATTGACTATGTATGTGATACAACAACTCCTGTGCTTACTGACTGCTTTGACTATTACCTTCAACAAAAATATCTGAAGTTGTTCGTTTTTTTAGAGCTTAACAAAATTTAATTACTGGCAGTTAAATCACAGAATCAATAGCTGAACTCAAGATCTTAGGAAAAAAATGCTTGGCTGCATAAATCTTTTCTGAATAACACATCATAGCAATGGAATGTAGCAGATGCCAGAAATGTAGCTGAGAAGAGTCCAGTTTTTAAAGCTATTGTTTTCAAAACATTTGTCTTGCCTTATCGTCCTAATAATTTTTCTGGTGTAATAATTATTCTGAATCTGAAGGAGAAAACTAAAACATTATTTTTAAAATTTTGCCATGTTTTCTTAAAAGCATTCATTTTCTTAAATAAGTATTCTTTTCAAGAAAGTAAAGGAAAATAACTTACTAATAACATGATTGAGAAAATAATGAGATTATTTCATAGAAGTTGTGTGATTTACTTTTTTATGCTTAGGAATGGTGAAACTGAGACAAATTTGCTTTAATCTTCAAATAGTTTTGTCCAACTTCTGGACTAAAATATAAGGAAATTCTTAGATGGGTGTTAGCTGTGTATGTTCTGGTGGTTCCTCCACGGATTGCATAACATTCATTTTACTGAGTCCCACCAAAGTCAGTGCAGGTTTTACTACCCTTGAATAAGAGCAGAAGTACATCACTGTGGAGCTCTTTGGAAAATCCCTTCCCAAATGTTCAAACAGAAACTATTTGGAAGTTTGTGTCTTGTCCAAGCAGTGCTCCTATGTCAGAGGAAGCCAAAGTTCTGCCCCATGGCTTTAAAAGATTTAACTTGCACGGTGCTGCATCACTGTTCAACGTTCAGAAAGGAAAAAGGCTTAAAGAAAGAAGAGTTGCTGTGTACACTTGGCAGTGATTATGTGTTGTAACTTGTGGGTTTTGTCTGCAGATTACTGATCTCACCCAGTGAAATGGAAGAGGTTTTTGTATTCTGGTTTTTGTCCGTGTAATCCCCATGTCATGTGAATCCTTTCTTGGTACTTAAGAATCAACTTGAACTCCAGCAAAAAAACCAGATGCACAAACTCTTCTGGAAGGACTGATACTGAAAGACTTTTTCTTCCAGCACTGTTCCTGCGTTTTTAGGACATGGTGCCATTTATGGGAGTCAGAGCACCTCAGATTCCCAGAGATTCAGTGGGAAATGAATATTCTCAGCACTCTCAAAAACTGGGCCAAGGAGAAGCCAGCATTTTTGCTCTATCACTATCTTTTTCAGCTAGGTTAACTGCATCTGTTTGGGGATTGTTCAGTAGCTGTCAGAGTCAGTTAAAATATCATAAGAATCCAGATATCCACTCTGGCTTTTAATCCTAATGCACAGAGGAAAGTTTTGTGTTTTCTTTTGAAGTGAATTGCTTTTGATTACGGTGGCATGATTTTTTGAGCTTACCTCTTATTTTACTCTAGTGCATGTGTTTCTAGTGAGAAGACAGCTCAGCCTGGCCAGAATTTTAATCTTTAGGGTGAGGTCTACAATGCTTCTTATCTTAATCAGCTACTGTGTTTATTCACTTGAAAAATGTGAAAATCTGAAGAAACATCTTTTATTAGCAGGGATCAAGCCAAACTTAAAAAAAAAAAAGAGAAAATCAGCTCTTTTAGCAATTTGTGGTATTTCACATTAGATTTTGATTAATTTTCCTTTGCATAATTCAATGTAAAAAATGATAAAAGGACGACAGAATGGAAAAATAGCGTTACATACTCTAATAACAACAAAAAAAGGTCTTAAACTAGAATTTGGTCATTAAAACGTGACTGTTGTGAGTCACAAACATAAATTACTTAATAGCAGTTGATGAAACTTTTTTTTTCTTGCCAGGAAGCTCTTCTGTGGTACTTGCAATTTGTTCTTTGTCATAATTTAATTCTCTTCATGTTTGTGGTTCAGTTTTTTATACTGGCTCTCATAATAGTTCTCGTCAACAGTCCCCATTTATTCTTCCTCTGTCATTCCTCACAGTGATTATGGTGTCAGTGTGTAAACTTAGAAGTGTGTGTACAGATAGGGATGGTAACAAATATGACCCTCAAATGCTGTGCAAGTAGACTTTGTATGGCCGAGGTGCTATAACCATTCAAGAACCAGTTACTTGGAAAGCAGGAGATATTCTGCACTGTTGTGTACCACTCTTGGGCTATACTGACCAGTTTGTCAACAATTAGGAAAAACACCAAACACCAATATGCCCAGCCTAAACACTAATCTGCTAAATGTGTTCCCTTATGGGCTTTTCTGGGGGTTATGGTACATATTACACATATGAAGCTTTCAGTAAGATTAACAGTTTGCCTGTTACGTTTTTAAAGCTATAATGCAACTCAAAGAGGATTGTCTACTTTAAATCATAAATTAAATATTAAATAATAATAATGGTGGTGTTTTATTATTTTTCTCCATGTAACATGAGCTTTCCTAATTAAATGAGTGCTAGTTAGCATTATTACTGCTGGAGATACATAGTCTGGAGTAGCATCAACCATTACCCTTGTGCTTGTGTACTCCCATAAATAAAACTACTTGACTTGTTCTTTGATGTTTCTTTAAAAATACTGTTACTATAAATTATAAAAATGACTGATAAATAGATCCTAAACCATTGTGTGGTCATGATACAACTTAAACTTTAACAGAAGCAAATGTTGAGCTAACATTTTGTATCAGTTTGAGGACAAATATCCATACGGAAACAGGGTGTCGTGTTTATTTGGATTGTGCAGGTGGATCTCCTGTGTGCCTGTGTGCACTGACAGATTTATAAATCCAGCCACATAGCACAGAGCCTTTGTCCATGCTTCAAGTAAATTGTGTTCTTGAGCATAGGCTGCTTTGGTCATGGAAAAATATATCTGTATGAGACTTGAATGAATAATGGCTTTCATTGTTAGCACCTCTTTATCAGCAGCAATAAGAGAGGTTTGAGTGAATATCCAGGCTCCCAATTATATGTGGGTAATGCCATATCCTTGTAATCTATCTTTTCTAATTATGACACAGTATCTTTATTTCTGAAATGCCACATGCTATTAAATGGCTCTTAGTTGTCTGTTACTGCTTTAAAGTAACACAACCTTTTAATCACATCAATTCTGAAAAAGAGTAAGACTCACATATTTTTATTTTGCAGTAATTTCCTCTCTTACGTGGAGGTGAGGAAGAGCTTGGGATTCAGCTAGTGAAAAAGAGAATTATAATTTAGAATCAATTTAGTTGATGTCAGAAATGTGTGTGGCAGACCAGCGGGAAAGGTTTCCTTTGATTCTCACACAAAGGTAGTTTTCAAATTTGACTTTTTTTGAATAATAGAATAAAACTGTAGTAAGAAAACATTTAAAAGAGGGTGCTAAGGCTAGAAAGCTGGCAACCCATTAATTAGGAAATAACAGATTTGAAGAATTCAGCTTGCCTATGGATTTTTCCATTTTCACATCCATGGTGATGATGCAGAGTGTATTGCAAAGCCACCTGCTTTTTGTCATTGGCCTTCAGTTTTGTACAAAGGAGACGTGCCAGGAGGCTGAAAGCAAACATGGTTTTTAAGGTCTTTGCTTAAAGTGTGGCCAGAGGTAAAATATGTACATTGAATGAGGAACTGTATTGCAAGGAGATATCATGGCAAGGGTGACTGAAGGCTGTGCTTGAAAACTGAATTCTGTCTCTATTTTCTGTTGCAGGGGGCTCAGCAAATGAATTTCATGCCAGTCTTTAATGTGTCTGAGTTTCTGTCACTAATTTAAACCTTTACAATGATTTGCATCTCTGATTGCAGCTGAGGTGAATAGGGGCTAACTATATTAACCTCTGTATAATGCTGCAAATCACAAGTAAGTTAGGTCTTGCATGTCTGAGACACCTAACATCAGAAGATCTTCCTGATCTTGGTACTCCCCAAATATACTTCTGGAAAATGAGTTTGAGTGCTTCTTCCACCACAGTCATATTGTAAGTTTTTAGATAAAATAACTGTTGGAGAAACGTTCAAATGTTATACTAATGAACAGCAGAGAGGAGCTCATGAGGAAGCCAGTGATAATGTCTCAGGAGAGCACTGGAAACACTTCAAAGCTGAGGGTAACACATCGAAGAAGTAAAGCAGGATACTGCAAAGTTGCTTATTTCATGGGATTTGTCCTTCCTGTGCACTGAATGAGATCCTGCAAAAACAGTAGTGTGTGATTATGTAATTGAAGATTTTTTTTCAATTATCTGTGCACAAAGGCCAGAGGAAGGTTAACTCTGGCATTTCCTAACTTCAGTCGTCCTTGATTGTGCAACCCTAATGGTGTCTGACTGTTTCTGGGAGGGGTTTATATTGTTGAGATGCCTGTGTATATGTAGATAGAACTATAATTACTCTTAGAGATTGGTAGTTAGAATTCTAATGTGTCCCATATGCAGAGCAGAAAGTTCTCTCAACAAAATGTAATTTACTTATTTTTCTCGCTTCATTCATTCACAGTTAATCAAGATGTTCTCCACTATATTTTTGAGACATTTTAAGGAAGCTGAAATTTACAGTGATTGGAGTAATCAAACTACTTCCTTGTGAAGCAATTTGCTTAGGACTAGAACTTCCTTTTGCACTTAATTATTTATTGCAGCCTTTGAATGATCCAGCAGTTAGAACAACAGCAACCTGGTTCTGTACCGCCTATGTAACACCAGAACACAGTGTTTCATATTAAAAAGGAAAAAAAGGAACAGAGAGATATTCTGTTGTTGTACTTCCAGCATGCTCCTATGACTTGAAAGATTTTTTTTTTTCACTGTATATTTTTATTCTTTGTATAACTTCAGGGGAATTTTTGCTTACACATTTGAAGAATATAATTTCTCCATCTTCTATGGTATTCTCTCCAAGGTGATGCATGGGTGCAGTTTGGTTTGGGTTTTGGGGGATTTTTTGCTTGCTTGTTTGCTTTTTTGTGTGTTTGTTTGTTTTTAAGGTAACGTAATTTTTAGTTTATTGATGATTGTGTTGTCCTGTTGGAAATAGAAATCAAAATACTTGGCATTAGGAATAGAGAATTCAACGTTACTCTTGGCAAAAGAGTGACAAGAAAATATCTATCTAGGGAAGAGGTGTTAAGGCTTTTATTTCTGCAGTGTTAGTTTCTGAAGGAGCACCTGGGAACTGTTTGAGTCTGGGTGAGCAGGTCCTCTGTGGACTGAAGTTTGAGGGAAAGCGGCTTTTTTCTAGGAAGTGGGGTTCTCTGAAATGCAGACAATCTTTCTGTGTATCTGAGGTAATGGCAGGGTGCCTAGAGCTTTGTGGAGAGATTCCTACTTCTTCAGCAATAAATAAAGTAAGTAAATAAATATATTTAGTAAAGGGTAGGATATCTTTGATGTCAAGATAGTCTGCTAGATGAAAGACTAGAACTGGCATGCAGTGACAAGCACCCCCTGCTTCCTTAGTGCCTTTGGTGCCAACATCCTCAAAAAGAACAAGGTTTGTAATCCTTAAGACACCAGATTTTAAAAAGGATTTCCTTTAGAGCTGAGATTGTTTTCCTTACTCTACAGACTTGTAGCTAGTGGTAAGACAAATGAGTCTTCTAGAAATTTTGAAATGTTTAATAATTGTGTCAGTTTTCAGATTGCAGATTACATGAAATATTTTTTTTCCTATAACTATGGACAAAACCTTGATGCCCATCTGCCCTTGGAACAGAAGTAGGTGTGTTACTTCTTTAAGACAGAGTCAACCCAGCCCAGTGTTCACATTGGGGCACCTGGAATAGAGGAGTTAAAACAAGGCCTGTGTACTTGATACTTTCCCTCAAAACTCTCTTCAACCCTTTCCATTTTGGGAAAGCAAATCTAACTGGGGCTGGTGTGACTTGCCTGTTTAGTCTGCAATGGATTTCTGCCAGCTAGTTGCCCACTCCCTTTGAAGTCGCACATCCACAGTTGTCCTCAGGCAGGGAGTGCCACGTGTCCATTTCCTGCTGTATGAAGGACCATCTTGTTCTCCTGACTTTGAACCTGGCTTCTATAACAAAGGGCTACTAGAATGATGGCAGTGAGCAGGTTCTTTGTGTCTCTCTTTTCCCTGTCACCTACAGACCTGTTGTGGACCTTTGTGTGTTCTCCATTACATAGTTTCTTTCCCAGCTCCAGAGTACCTGGCTACTCCCTCTTTGGCCCTGGCCATCCCCACCCAGGACCCACACCCGTGCATCCTCTTCCTGTGGCTCAGCAGCTTCATCAAACCCAGGCTGGGACATCCACACGTGCCCTGGGCTGTCACCTGGCTGGCAGCAGCAGGAGCTGGGCTGCCCATGACAGGAGGATCTGGGAGCCAGGCTGACCACAGCACAGAGTCCTCACTGACTGGGTGCAGTCTCACCATGTCTGGACTGGGTTAATAGACAGGGTGAGGTGAAGATGCAAGTCCAGGTCCATCCAGAGAGTCTTGTTAGGAGCAGCCAGAGACAAAGGCCAGAGACAGATACACCTACAGCATGTGTCCAGCAAGAAGTGAAAGCCAATTAAGGGCTTTTAGTGCACTCAGGGCACTGTCATGCTTATCTATGTTGAATTTTATTTGTAATTCTATTGCCTAGTCACTCCGTCTTATAAGAGACTCATTTTTTTCTGTTCTTTACAGTTTGCCTGCAAGGTATCTACTGTCTGGAGCAGCTTTCCATCATCAGCAAACTCTGTACTCTTCTACTGCTTTTCCAGATACTGTCTGGATACACTAATTAGTGTGGATCCAAGTAAAAACTCCTGTGGGACTCTGGTGGTGATTTTTTTGTGTTTTTACACCTTCACATTTGCTCCTATACCCTACTTCTTAACCAGTTACTTATCCGTGCCAAAACTTTACTTTTTATACAATAGCTTCTTAGTGGCCTTTAAAGCTTATGGTGAAAGTCTTTGCCAGAAACTTTTTGGATATCCAAGTGAAATAAGTCAGCTGGGTCATACTAAGCCACATAGCACAACTGAAGCCTGCAGAGAACTCAAAGAAGTTTAGAAGACAAAATGTCACTTTACAGAAGTCATGTTGACTCCCCAAATAGATTTTATTTATACAGGTGTCCACTAATTCTAGGATTTCTTGTACCACAGATCCTTTGTGGTAGCTAAGGCACTGGTCTGGTCAGAGGGAAAAATTGTGGTGAACTAGTTTTGCTTGACTGCCAGTTACCAGCAAACTGTACAGGTGTTAACATTATTAACATCATTAGTAAATCATCAGGATGTTTGACTTGTAATTATAGTCCTGTTCCGGTGCTCTAGACTAAGACTGCATCTGGTAAAAATGGGCCTGAAAATAATAGCATGTGTTTGATCATGTTGACAAGCAGTGGAAAGGACTGAGCAGTACTTCAGGTCCTTTATTAAAATGTAGTGAAAGCTTCGAGCAGCTCCCTTGAGCGGTAATTCCTCACAGCGGCGAACATTCCCAGAACAACCTTTTCAGGTGCAACAAGTAGCTAGACCACCCTCTCACACCTTGGTGAAAGTGTCAAATGGCTGTTTTTCCCTCAGCCTGTGAAGGGGAGAAAAGTGCCATCACTGCAAAAAGAAAGGATTCATTTCTTCTTTCTTCTGAAATGCAGAAGAGACAGAAATCAACTCCGGTGCAGAAGGAACCGAGATAGTCTGCAATGCACCGTATATGCTATAAGTTCTTTCTCACAAATGAGGGAACAAATCTGTTACTTGGCACAGTGCAGATCTGGTAGCCATGGGACTAATGGTCCTGCCTCCCCTAAAAGAACAGAGCACTTCCCCATATCCTTATATCAACTCAGATATGGTCAAATAAATAGATTATTTCTTATTGGTGGGCAGTTCAGTGATCAGCTGGTTCAGATAGCAGAGGTTTTTAGACCTTTCTGTTTGAAAGTCCATGCAGATGTCAGCTCTAAGTGGAAGATAACACTCTTGTGCTAGTTTTGATATTTTAGTAATCCAAATGCCAAGAAACTTCTAATACTATTACTTCCTTTAAAGTAATTGCTTTCTGAGAACAGGGCAGCTTGTTGCTTGTAAATGAAGTAGCAAGGTTTTTATGTGCAGGAAATAACAAAATTGGCTTAAAGGAGATTTAACTATGAGGCAAAATAATGTTAAATATTTGTACCCTGGAACTGGTTTTTTAAATTGTCATCATCATGTTTCATATACTATAATGTTTCACATTGCATCTGTGCTAAGAGCCACAGATAACAATCAGAATAAGGTGATTTCCCATTATAGCTCCTGCTTTGGCTTTTGAAATTAAACTGGGCCTTTAGTTAGGGCTGGGGATACAGTCCTGGGAGAAGGACTAGCTTCAGGCAGAGCAGAGTTGTTTTGAGCAGGTGCCTGCTGTTGGTAGCAGAGCTGCTGTAGTCCTGCTGCATACGGTGTAGTGCGGCCTTGCTGCCATTAGGGAAGGGATGTGAACGTGTGGTTCACACTTTTATCACCTCATAGTGATAAAAGCAGCAGATGCTGCAAGATTGGCTTTCCAGACCTCTCATGATAACTCTGCATCACTCCTGTAGCACTTGGCCCACTCAGTCCCTTACACTTTGCTGAAGCTCCTTCATCACAACCCTTTCTCCACAGACAAGCAAAGCAAGACCATTTTTATCCTATTGATAAGGTTTGAATGTAAGCATGGTGGTATTTATTTTTGTAAATACGATTTGTTCCACTTGGAAGGTTTGTATGATCAGCTCTTTTAGGCTGAACTATTTATATTTTTGTCTCTGTTACTATTTTGCATTTGTTTCATCAGTTGCCTCAGAGGCACCACTTGTGAAGAGTCAGGAAACTTGAAAGAAAAGGTGCAATTCTCTGTCTAGTTATAAATGAACTCATTTCTGGCAAATGTTTGCAAGCCATAGTTGGTGAAGAATCTAGGAGCTGCCTGATTACTTACAAACAACCCTCTTTCATTTCCATAACTAAAAACTGCTTAAAATTGCTGCTGGCACTGCACTATAGTTATGTTTAGAGTTCAGGCTGAAGCAGACTCCCCAGATGATCTGAAAGGAGTTGTAGGACTGTCACCATTACTACTCTGTAGTGCAGCATAGTACCTTCAGTAGTGGAATAGGTGACCCCAGTTTCAGAGCCATTCACATCCCCTTTCTGTCTGTGTGGCATTGCATGTGTGTGAGAGGTACCTGGTGGTTCCCAGGAATGCATTCCAGCCGACCATTGAGCACTGCTCCTCAGTTTCCATAACTGATCCCGACTGAAGGAAATATGCCAGCAGTTACCGTCAGAGCTGTTATAAGAACTTTTCCTTCGTGTAGTTCTTGCAGCCTGATCATAATGACTCAATTACCACATGCTACAAAATGTTGTAATTGCTGTTAGCCCTGCATGCTGTCAGAGCCTGTTTTGGCTGTTCTGGCTGAATAGTTTTGAGTCTGACTGCAGGAGGTGATCAGAGCTGCCTGGATGGAGAAAAGCCAGCAGTCATGAGAGTCACAGGAGAGCTGTCTAGCACACCCAAAAGCTTTTCATACTACAAAGGGATCTCCAGCACTCTGTCTCACCGCAGAAATTGCTGCATAATAACACTTAAGAAGACTACAAAGAGGAAAGAAAATATCAGAGTTACTGGAAAGCTATTTGGGTGAGGAATGGAGTTGCTGTTATTAAATAAGATTGGTTTTTCTCCCCAAAATATATTGGTTTTGTTGAAACTTAAAGGTATATTAATTTTAAAGAAAAGAGACAGGATAAAAATTCTAGGTTAAATGTTTTAATGATGGAGAAAAAAAAATTGCTCTGAAAATTCAAAGCAAAATGTTAAGTCATTGTTTTGAGTTTTCTTCAGTATTTAAAAAAGTTTTGCTAAAAGTTTTAAAGGTGATAATAATCAAATGTTTTGACACTTATCAGAAATTACTTTGCAGACTTTTTTTGAAGGAGATTTCTTTTTTTCCCTTTTGTTTTGGAGAATCAGATGTCCAACTAATTATTCCTATACTACTTATTTTCAGAAGGCTGATTACACCTATAATTTTTTAATTTTTCAGTTAATCTTTGCTGCCCCAAATTAATGTCTGAATCAGCTGACCAGGTATAAGGTTCATATTAGGTTTAACACTTGCAGGTATTAAAACATTTCTCAGCTTTTCCATGCACTCTGTGGGAAGGCTGTACTGGAGCTATCCTGAGCCATACTGAAGACTTTCCTGTTGGTTTGCATGCACTGCTCAGCAACTTTTGCTGAAAAACTTGCAATGATTGATGCTAGTGCCAACCACAGAGCTACTAAAATAGATTTAATAGATTTCATAAGAACTAGGAGATCTGGAATAGCCTGTCTCTTAAGGAAGTAGGTACAATAATTTCTTTAATTTTAGGCCAACAGCAGTTTTGCAGACCTTGGCACTAGGGTCAACTGGAGTAATTAGAATAAGAAGGAATACTTTCCCTAAGGAGCTCTTTATATTGACTGTAGCTTAATTGAGCTAATAGCTGGGAGTCCTTGATAGAAAAGCCCTGAAGAGAGCAATCACAAAGCCACTAAATTTTATTGTCTGAACTCCTGACCAAAGTCAGATGGTCTGCCTAAAAATTCGGCCATTCTTGCCAATGGGAGTCTACCATAGTTCTGAGCTTAGTCACTGGCCTTTGTGGAAGAAATGATCCTATTACAGGACAATAGCTAGGTGGATTTAGATTAACATGACTGTATGCAGAGTAAAATTACTATTTGGTTATGCACATAGGTAGTGTGAAAGGAATTGTTCGGTTTTCCTTATCCATAGCAATTAGACACCATGGTCAGGGTGAAATGGAAGACTTCCTTTATTTCCTGCTTAAACAGGCTCTATCCTTTTTACTCTGTGCTTCTTACTCATGGGTTTGGACTCTTCCTCTTCTGTGCTTTGACAGCCTGTCCAGCTTAGTTCTCCTACAGCCAAGGTGTTGGACTAATTTCTGCAGAGCTGTTATGAAATCACTTGTGACTCATTCTTCTCTTGCTTCCATAAATGAAATATGCCCTCTAAAAAAATCTCATGGTATGGCAAGGAACACTTACCAACTTGTTAAGCATGCTGAGCTGTGTTTAAGCAGGTCTATAAAGAGGGTTCCAGCCTACACAGTGCAGCATTAATATGCCTCCTCCTAATTCCTATCAGGATATAGTATATCATATCCAGAAGGAGACACTACTAGGAGACAAGGAGAATCAGATGCAGCCCTCACTTTTTTTCCCACTGGGCTTTGTCTGCTTTTTTTCTCTTCCACTCTTCTGTGAGTACAATGATACGATGACTTAACAAGTAAAGTGGTGTTTTGCTGTGCCTTACCTGGTTTTAGTGTATGTAGTTTTCCTTTTGGGACTCTTGTGTTACAGCCAAAACTCACCAAACAGTAGTTGTATGGTTTTCAACCATTTCTTGCCTTTTCTGACACTATAAAGGTAAGACATTGCTCAAAACAGGTGTTGTATTTATGTTTTTCCTTCCCTCCAGAAAAAATGCTGTGACCTGCTTTGTTATCTTAGAGTTTTTACTGCTTCCCACATTCAAATGTATATTAGAGGGACATAGGGCAGTGTTATTGGAACAATTTTTCAGATTACTTCTTGTTTCTGCAGATTTTCTCTTCATTGTGTATGCCTGGTAGGGACAACCCTGAATAATGATTCAAAATTTAGATTAGATTTAGATTTATTAGAGTAGATTTATTAATACAAAGAACTAAGGAGAACTTTCTCCACTCTGTTGCCTGCTGTTTTCTGGTCAGATATTATAGTTACTGATAGGTAGAATGCTTTTCATATAAAAACTTGCCACACTTTAGGTGCTCACCTTAAGCAACTTTCATATTTCTGTTGAACTTTGTGTGTGAGGATAGTAAGGTAGGTCATTTGTTTCTGTGACAGAAACTGTGCATGACCAGCACTCAGGTCACTTGATGAGGTTTTGTTATTGTCAATTACAGTTTTTCATGTTTGAGTCTAAAGGCTGTGATCCAAATCCTGCTGGGAGAACATTTCTTTTGAGCTTTGAATGAAGCCTAAAACTAAATGGTCTGGCCAAGGATGATGAAAGGAGAAAAGCTTTTAGTAAGCATAAAATGTTGACATAAAATAAAGAGAATTAGATATATTTTATGTGTTATTTATTTAATATATTTAGACATAACTACTTCTTCAAAACTTTAAACTTATTACCCTGAATTCCTATTTTTAAGTGTTCTTCTGGATTTCTGATAAAATATCTGGGTGAACAACAGGGCATAGAGTTCATGGTAACTTTCTGCTTGACAGTATGATAGGCTGCAGATGTGAGAGATAGCCACTGTTCCCACCAGTCTCCTCAGACAGCTTTTGAACACTGCACTGATATGCTTCAATAGCCCCTGAAGTAAATTTTCAATGCAGGGAAATGATCACTGAGATAAACACTAAAAGAGCAGAGATAGAAGTCATTGATGGGTTCATTTCTGAACTGAAGTTTACAGTTTGCAGTTGAATAGTTTATATAGCATGTGTATACAGGTTAGGCCAAAAAATAATAAAAAAGAGAACCCCAAGAACACTGCTTTATTCTATTGTTGTAGGAGGTGTTTAAACACCTTGCTGCTCTACTTGGCACATTTTGAAGGGTCATACTGGTACCAAAATGATATGTACCATAGCACTGGGCATATGCTTTATATTTTGCTGCACTTTTATTAATTGTCACACATGGTAAATTCCTTTTCTGTTAATCACTTTTTTCTGTAACACTGAGATATTTCTCTGTGATTCTCCCTCCAGACTTTGCAGTTAACTCTTCATAATCATAAACTTCTAGTCATGGGTAAAAATATACTTACTTTTAACTATTTGCTTCTAACTTTTGTTATTGGCTGTTATTGCCAAGTAAATCTACATTCAGGAAGCAAAATCCCCTCCCTCTTTAAGAGAAATAGGCTTATACTCTCTATATTTCTGTCTTTGGTCTTACACCATTGTTTGTTCAAATGATAGCTCAAAAATTACAGTATTGCAAATGATAAAATTTTCAGTATCTGCAGATTCAGAGTAATTGTGCCTAAAAGCTATAGTAAAAGATAAGTAATGTGAAAGCAGTGGGAACTGTAAGCTCTCTTGGAACTTCCTAATCAGATGCTCAATATTAGAGTTTGCTGAGTGTCTCTTCCACGTCTGCTCCTTTTGTTAGGTCCAGTTTAGTTTCAGTCTGTCAGGCTTCATCACTAGAAGACCCAGGACTTCATATCCTGAAGGATTCAATCTTTGTGGGTTTGAGAATTTCAGCAATAGAAAACTTACAGTCAAAGTGAATTTCAGTTCTCTGAGGTATCCAGATAATCTGTCTAGATTACTTTCATATTGTTATTAGTTCATATTTTGTGTACAAAGACAGATAAAATTGATAAACTAACTCCAACTCTAAATAAGAAGGTATCTTTCATTGTGGCTTTGAAATAGGCTTTCCTTGAGAACAGTTGAATGTAATAATAAGTGGTGTTGGAAATGGTGCTAGGAAGGAGAGTGCCATGGTTACTAGTGTATGCTGAGGCAGGTTTTGCTAGAAAGATCAGCTGAAAAGTTGCACAGTGAAGATGTTAAGTTTTAAGGTGATAGCACATGTTGGCTTGCTTGAACTTCAGAGCTTTGCTGAATACAGAACAATGGCAGAGTTCAATATTTTGGGAAAATATTTTAAAAAGTAACCTCAGACAGAAGGAATATGGAAGCAACCCAGTACTTGGCTTTCTTTAATTGAATAGTTAAGGCGATTAATGCAGTACAATGTGTTAAAGGTCAAGTAAAGGGACAATACTTGGTTGTAAATGTGAGTGTATAGTCATTTTTAAGAGAGAACAGTTTGTTCACTTAGTTTTATAGAAGGATGATGCCATAAACTTTCGTCTCATGCTCACTTCCCGTCTCATTTTAAGGAACACTGTGCACCTGTCATTATACTTCCTAATCTTTTAAAACCTCCTTAAACAGTGTCTCCAGAGCTAACAAAATACCTTTTTCCTGTCTGCTTTATATGTAAATAACAGATTCATGAAAGAGGTTTCCTTTGCTTGATTGGATTGGTTTGGTTTCAGAAATTGCAGAGCAAGTCAATTGTAAAACTGCAGTTTCCATTAAACGGCAAGTGCTTTATATGTTGTTTCCAAATAATGCTGATGACTGCAGAACCGCCACAGAAAATGAATTCCTTCACATGAAGCAAGTTCTGTTAAGACCAAGAAAGCATTCTTGGTCTCATATTAAGCTGAATAACTTGCTGATTTTCATTTGGGGAAACAAGAAGTTTCCCCAAAGAAACAAGAAGTCTATTTTCAGAATTCCTCTTTCAGTTAAGAATTGATTTCTCCTGGTATTTGAGATTGAAGCTATCTAGTATTGTGTAATTAAGTGCTTAACTACCAGAGGCCAGTTTAATATTTCAGTAGACATATTTTAAAACATCACACCAATACCTGTAAACCTATTCTTTAAGATGTAGAGTAGAAAAATACTAAAAACAAGACAAAGCATTTTAGAATCTAAAAGAGAGATTTTAAAGCCAAATTTAGTCATGTTTGTCGTAGTTTTTCTTGCTTAAGGAGAGAATATTTTCAGGTTTTATGTGGTAAGTAGTCATAGTTGAAAAAGGAAAGTCAGAGTTAATCAGTTATTTATTTCTGATCTGATCACAGTAAACTTGGGGGTTTCAGTAAAGAAGCAAGATGCAAAAAGGGAAGTGGGGCACATAGTGTCCATACTCAAGGAGTTAAATGCATGTAGTTTGATCAGAATCAAACTCCTAATTTTGAAGTCCATTCATCCATGGAGTATTTTTCTTTAGGGAACTGGTAGGAAAAGGCTTTAGTGTTGGAAAAATCACTAGAATGTGTGGGGAGAATTTTTGATTGATTGCAGTGGGAGTTCAGTGTCTAGAGCAGTTGCAGCACTGGATGGAGATTAGAAAAATAAATCATATAGCCCAGACTGACGAAAAATAAAAGGTTCAGGTATAGTCACACAAAGATCAGTCATTGCAAGCTTAATGGAAGCAATAAGGAGACACTTGGCTGTTCAGTGCAAGACTTTGCAGTCTGTGTTCACAAAGTTTTCTTTTCAGCTGTTACGTGAGGAGAAAAACACCAACATACCAGGGGTGGAAATCAGTAATACATCAGTGAAGGAATTACTGTTTTGACTTAGGTATGCCAATCCCTTCCATCTTTACATCTGATAAAAAATATGATAAGAAAGCAGTTTTAGATGTGCTATAACTGAAATTGTTCAAAATTATAATGAATGGCTTGTTTGAAAACATAGAACAAAAAACAGTATTAGAGATCTCAGAGTAACATTAAATGTCCAAAATGCACCACAATAGAAGTTAGTCTGTCATATTTTACACGACATTATTTTCTTCTCATCAATACAAAATATTGCAAAAGTAATTTCTGGTCTCACTTTTACTGGTGTAAGTGGACTATTTCCAGCAAGTTCCTAGATGAAGTAGGAAAGGTGAAATCTTGCCTTAGCAAAGAGGCTGTAACCCTTTCCAATCTTCTTACCCCTCCATTAAAAGTGTACAAGAAAATACCTGATATCCTTATTCAGGACATCTTTTCAGTTCGGTTTGGGCAGAAATCATTGAATAATAACTGTTAACACTGAATATGTTGTTGTCTGTGGAAGGTGAAAGAATGGCTGATTTTCTATGATGGGGTAGAACAGAATATTTCTGTGTGTAATAGAAAAACTCTTTATTATTCTGTGATGTTAAAACATACCAAAGTTTTTGACTTAGATTTCTACATCTTGCAGATCAGATGAGACAAATATATTACCAAGAGCATCTATTTTTAATAAGTTAATAAAAGGACCTAGAAAATACTAAAGTACTGAAATATAAGTAGTACAAATAATACTGAAACAGATACTTTGAAAACAAACCACTCTTCCTCACTAAAAGATTGTCTGTCAGCTGTTTTCCCATTCTTTTTTTTTTAACTACTTCCTAGAGAAGCGTGACACGTCTTTGCACAAATTATACCTGAGAATTTATTTAGCCATTCAGCTCTTCAGTTTGTGCAGTCTGATGTTGAATCCAACTGCATCCATTGATTTACTCCAGCTGAAGATGTGGTCCTCATTTTGACAATGCAGTAGCTGAACAGGTAGGAGCCAGCAACCAGAATTTCTTGCTGGAGCAGACAAAAGTACAACATTCTCGATGACCATTCCTTTTGTAAATCTTAGCACAATTCATGATGGAGAGTGTTATGTAGATCCCAGACTGAAATCATTATGTTATATGCAGCAAGCTCACAAAAGAATCCTCACCTGTTCCCACTGTATCCCTTCCCTGGCATAATTTTCTCTTTACTGACCTGTACGCTAGCTTATGTGCTTATTTTACTCACCTGTATACTTACTAGTTAATACCTTTTTAGCCAACATATCTAAACTGAACTGTCAATACCTTTCTTTGTCCCAAACTTCTGCTACTTTGTGGAAAAAAAAATCCAACTCAGGCCAAAACTAGCAAGTCAATTCTGTTATTTTTATAAGATTATCACAGGAATGCCAATGAAAATATTCTTAAGTTACAATGGGTGTAACACAGGATTTTCACATTACCCCCTCCCTCTGGGGGAAATCCATAACTTTGTCTACAGTGTGAACTCCACTCATGTGGGTCAGGGCTGATTTACCCAGTCAGTGTGTTTGTTTCCACTTCCATTTTCATTGGCACAAAACCAAACAACTAAGGGGAAACAGGCAGTGCAGGGCCCCCACCCTGGCTCTGAACATATTTTCTTCTATTGTAGCTGGTTCCCTCAATTTCCCAGATCAATCAAAACCTGCTGGAGTCACTGCTGTGATAAAGTTGGTTGCTGTCAGGGAGTAGGATATCTGTGCTACAGTGATCAAGAGGGGTCAGAGCTTTTTTAGTGGCAATGATAACCCTACAGAAATAAATACCTACTGAATTACAGCATAAAATCGTGCCTGGGGGAAATATGGAGTATCTTGAAACATACTGAATCTCTGATGATCTCTGTATTGTGCTGGCATCCCACTCAAGACCATCAGTTCTTACCTTCCCAGGACTATCATAAAGTTTTGGAGATCCAGCACATAACAAATACTGTTAATGTCAGTACTTGGATGACTCCTCTGAGGACTGGATAGGATGCTAGTCTTGAGAAGTCAAGAGGTCAGTCCCCTGAAATGTCCTGTCCCAAGTGTCAGCAGCCTGCATATGAATGGTGCACCCTCAACCAGTGTAAAGCTCCAGTCCATCTATGTCCCTAATGAAAAGATTAAGAATCAAGCTGTGTTTTATATATTTATTTATGAAAAAATAAATAATGTAATATCTCCCAGTTTAGGACTGTGTAGCACAGTTGTGTCAAGAGGAAGTGCAAATCAGCTTCTGCTGTCCTGGTTTTGGTGGAAAGCTGGCTCCTGGATTTAGTAGTAGCTGGTTACTGCCTATGTTCATGGGAAATGTTTCCTGAGTCAGTAATTTACTATTCTCATGTCTGCTTTTCTAATCTTAACCTGATTTGAAAATTAAGCTTTGCTCTTCCTGATTTTTTTGGTACATTATTACTGCTACTGACCTCAAGTGTATCCTGAAAGATAATTCTGATTATCATGTTAGAAACAGGATGTAATACCACCTGTTTCTCCCAGATTTCTGTGTAGTGTTTGAACATCAAAACTAATGAGAACTGCTCAATTGGCTCCTACAGAAGATACACGAGACAGAGCCTCGTGCTCCGCCTCACATGGCTTCGTTTGCTTTCCCACACGTGCAGTGGCCACTTCTACTCCAGTAAATGAGAGATGCCCAGGGCTGTTCCCTGCCTCAGAGGCCAGCTCATGCTGTGTCTCAAGTGCACACAGTTGCAAAAAGCTGGGGTACTTCCAGGTTGCATGGTGGGAGTGAACTTGAGCTGCAGCCACATGGGCAGGACATTAGGATTGTGTCCATCACCGAGATGGAGCTATTAATACTGTTCTGGACAGTTGGTTAAGATTAATTTTAAACATAAGCCATGAGGTTTACAATTTCTTACAGTTATGTCCCATCAATTATTTTATGTCTAGAGGGAGTCAGAGGTCTTATTAGATACTTGGGAAAATGTCTGTTCACTTTCTGAGTTTTATGTTCCTTGCATTGATAGTCTTGAGGTCAGAGTTCCACAGGCTGACATTGTTATGTAAGAGAAAATATTGTCTTCTATCAGTTTCCAATTTGCCACATATAATTTCATTAATTAAGTGCTTTGTTCTTGTCTTACAAAAGAGACAAAATAATCAGTTCTAATTCCATGTGATGACAAATGTAATTTGTTAATAAACTGATAAGCAATAAAGGCTAGAGCAGCAGGAAGCAGGAATAATAAGCAAATTTGTAGACAACAGTTACACTGTCATATAAGTCTCCTTTAGTCTATGCTAGCCTGTGAGGAGATTTTTTTCCTAACATTTTATTTTCCCTAGGTGTACCAACTGGTTCATCCATTTAAAGTATGTGTTGCAGGACATAATGCATCAGCAAACGATGATGCAAGGAGAGCTGATAGGACTGGCCAGGGCATAGTACACTCTTTGTCTCCTGGCTTCAGTGGCCAAAACCCAATTGTTGAATTATTTGGTGAGAGCACAATCTTGTCTTTCATTGAATTATAAAAGACTCTGCCAGGGTTATGTGCTATTTCCAGTCAGGAATATGGAGGCTTTAAATTCTTGCTGGGTACAAGGAGTACTATGAAGATGAGGCAATGGGAACGATGCAGAATGAGAGTCTGGGCTAAGTTTTTAAAAGTGCTTAAAATAGTGATTCCTTACAAATCAACCAGAAGAGTCACATTTGCAAACGAAGAATAACACAGATACAAAAGATTCTTGCTAACTACAATTTTACTGTACTTATGCTCTGCAAAATACATCTGATTGTGTTGCAGAAGAATAATGTAAAGTTTCACTTATATAAAGCTTATAAAATTTTATCTTATAAAATATGCTGGTTATATTAGTGATGAGTCTGTGCAGGTGATTTCACAGACAAACTTGTAATGTTTATCCTGTTGGGAATTCTCTGTGTTCTACACCAATTAACAATTAAAAAAACCCAACAGGAATGTTTTAGAAAATTATTCAAATTCTACTGAGTTTTATTTTTTGAGGACTTGCACTACACTGCCTGGGATTTTCATGACCTGCAGTTTGACTGTTTGGTGTTTGCAGAAATTAAAAAAACCCCAAGGGTGAAATGAAATCTATTTCTCCACACACAAACTGTCCAACATCAAAGCCTGCTACTGATGCCTTTGCAGACCTGAAAGTTAATATAATGTCCTGTTAACAAAGGGTGGTGGGATGGGTTTGAACCCTACCCAGAGGAGTAATGCTTACATTTTTAAGTGGGGAGGCCAGGGAATAAAAGTCATTGACATGGCGACATTTTTAGAAAGTTCATGGCTGACTTAGAACTAAACCTGGCCTTTCCTGGTCTTTAGGTATACAATCATTTGGTAAGGAAATTCAAAGTCTGGATGGAACTATTTCATTGCAATTTGGTATAAAAAATCAACCTCCTTCTCTACCCAGAATCAATCAGCATTACTCAGTCACATGGTAACCACATTTCCATATGTATCCTGTGTGTTTGAGAGGGGTGGTCCAGTTTTTACTCCTTTCATTGAAAGGAAAAGGAAACAATCAGAGCTGGAGAGGATGGCACAGCCTTCCTGACAGCTCGGGCCTGTGCCGTGCCTCCCACGTGGTTTTCACACAGCACCACTGATGGAGCTGAGCTCTCCCATTCAGCCCTGAGGGGCTGCAGGGATGAAGTCAGGACTGTAAAGCTTCGAATATGGGACTCAAAGACACCATTGTGCAGAAAAGGACTTTCAGCAGTTGCAGAATTTTAAGTCATTGCTTAAATTCAAAGCGTATCTGTGAGGTTATAGGATTTGCTCAAGACTTTTGGGAATTTAGAGCTGTGCACATTGTAGAAATGTAAGGTAGATATTGTTCCATATGATGACTACAAACCCAGGGATATCTGCATTTATACACAATCACAGTCATATTTGCAAGCAGTAGACCTCAGCCCTGTAACATTGCATGTGAAGGGTCAGACTTTTGTACACATCCAAATGAGTCTTACTTCCTTTCTATTTATTGCAGAGATAATCCTTTATTTTATTTTTAAATCTGAATGTTTAAATAGAATTAGGATTGTCTGTTTAGTTTGATAATTACAGTATCTGCAAACATTAACTTAGGTGTGGCATATAGTAATTTTTGTCAGCATAATGTAGCAAAGTAAAGATCTTTTTGAGAGATCATACAGCTTCTACAGTTTGGAAAGTAAATAAAGAAGCAAAAATAAACCTGCCATGTCTCCTCATTTGAACTTTCCCAGACTGAGCTCGATCAAAGTGTGGGCTGCACGGAGAGCAGAGTACATGGTTTGGTCTGCAGAGGCTCCAGAAGAGTGCTAGGCTTCCTGTTTTGCATAAACAAATTGAAGAGGTTTTATCTCATTACTAACTTAAATGTGAGTAAGCAGAGCAGAGCATTCCTTTATGTTCAGAGTGAGTGATGGGACATTGCTTTGCAATTAATATGCTGACACTTTTCATATGGACATTTTTATAGATCTGCAGATTGCCTTTACATTCAAAATTATTTTTAAGGTGAAGATAAGCCACCGTCCAAGCCTATGCCATAGGATAGCAGTTTTGGGTTTGGTGTTTGTGTCTTGCTGGAATAACATGGGTTTGTTTGTTCTGTAGCCATTCCAGCCCACCCACATCTTGGTGGTTTGGCCCTTCCTTGTGCTTGTCTGCAGGTGTGCCCATTGCTGACCTCATTCACCCATCTATTTGCAGTCATAAATACATCTAACCTAACGTTTGCCCGTATTTGTGTTATGATATCCTTGAAATAGAAAAAACCCTGAACAATTAATTGCTTCTTACAAAGCAAAACTTTTTTCCAGTTAATGTTCATCAAACTAGGTGTTTTTTTCATGCTGTGACACAAAATGATGGTAAAGTTTCTCTTCTATTTTGGGCATCACTGCACACTTGCAAGTGCCTCTGCTGTGTCACCTGCCTGTGCTCTCTTAGTTCAAATGACCATCCTTGTAAATGCTGCCTTTTTAAATATATGTAAAGTCCTTAAAAAGTCTCAGATATCAACATGAAAGCAAATTATAATTAATTCTGTACTGCATTTTTATGTTTAAAGTGCTAAGCAGTCTAGCTAAGATTTTCTGTGGTTTAGAATTGGCCTCATTCTGTCAGGCAGAGGAGATTTTGTTTTTCACATGAATATGAATAGAATTAACATAAAATATTTGGGTTTTTTTTCCCTGAAAATTTGATTCCAGAGCTACATAGCTTTATTTCAGGATATTTTCATATGAAAATTGTGTCATCAGGAGAGAGAAGTAAATTTAATTTTTATGCCAAAATGAAACTCAGCAGCATTCTGTTTTATGAGGGAACCTTTTAACGTATTTTAAAAAACTACTGATAGTGTTAATTCAACCCACCCCTGGTTGAATATGATGATACCCTGTCACTGGTATCCTGTGCTATTGCCTTAGCATGGGGAGTCATTTACACTGCTGCCAGGTGGGAAATGCTGCGTGCTTCAGCTGTGAAAAGAAAGTTCCAGTGCAAAGCGTAACTTAACATGAAAATAAACTGCATAATGCACAAACTGCAAGCTTGGACTTTTTCACCCAGTGATCTTGCTTTCTTTTGATCCTAACCTTCATAAAATGTGGGTCTTTAAGGCTGAAATAGATAGTCTCAAGCTGGATTGCTTTTGTGGTCTTACAAAAATTCTTGGCCTAACAAAATCTGTTGTCCGGCACTTCATCAAGTCTGAATAAGTGCAGAAATGAAAGAAAGTGGAGAGGTAGAAGTCAAAACTCTCCTGAGAAAGAAATGCTGAGTATAATAGGATAAAACAATGGAGACAATGACAATGGAGAGAACTAGAGAAGTATGAGAAGCTAGAGGAAAGTACGAATATTAGCACAGATTTTGGAGGCAAATGCTGGAATGTGTTAGTCATTCAAGAAAAAAAATTTAAAAAGAGAAGTATGGACGTATGGGTAAGATTATATAAAGAATGTTTCCTTCCCTAATCTGCAGTTAGGCATTGTAGCTCTGTGTCTGGCTGTGGCTTAACTTCCCACAAATGACTCATAAAAGTCACTTTTGAAATTGTGTACTTACAGGTGTCTTCATGAGTTCATATGGTGGAAATCAGTAATGGGATTCTGAAGTGACAAAATCAGTGGACAGAACAAGCTGGGCAATTAATTTTTTTCATTGGATATAAGGTTTGCATGTGCCCATGACTGTTTGTGTGGTGCAATCATTAATGAGTCAGATACTGTTTCCCTTAGCCCCTTAGTTTTAGGGCAGTCTTCAGATGATTCAGCGTGGTGTAGGAAAGTACCTAGGATAGGGTACTTTCTGCTTCACAGAAATTAGAAGGTATATATATATAATGGTCAGGAAACTCCTAGAAGTGAGGGAATGGTTTCATGGTGAGAAAAGCTGGCAGCCATGAGGATGGGATTCTGTACCTGCTTTTGCTGATAAGTTCCGATGAAAAGTGGTCAAATTGCTTTGACCAAAATTTTCCATGAGGCACTAAATACTCAGTTTTGAATTTTCTACAGTGGGCCAGATTGTCAGAGTGCTCTCTCAGCTACAGTTTAAAGTCACTAGCAGTGTGCTTTGCACATATAAAACCCTGTACAAATACTAAGTAGTTAAGAAAAATCAGTAGTTTCATTTCTTTGATGAGGAACCCAAAATCTGTGGAAAGTTTTTCCACACTCGCCCATTATCTCCATGTCATGATAGGAAAAAGCCATTTCCCTTACAGTCTATTCCACTTCTGAAGTCAATTAACATTTTTGAATCACTTAGATAACTTTGGTGAAAGCTCTAACTAGCTCCAGAGGAATTTAATAGTTTCCCTTTTAGTTTAGTGTTGAAGTGTCAAACTAAATACTTAAATATTCCTTATTATATGAGTATGGGAAGTATGAGTATGATGCAGAGAAAAAAGTGAATATGAAATGAAAACCATACTCTGGTGTATTCTCTTGATGGAAATAAATGAATTGCCCAGTGAAACTTTCAGTTTAGGATATGCTGAAATTAAGTCCTTGATTTCACTATCTGAAAAGGGTGTTCATTTTGGTTTGGGAAAGAATAGAGGGGCAGAAAGAGAAGGGCCTTTATTGTATAAAATAGATTTAGAGAGTGAATTTCCTGTGGTCTATGGTGGTAAAAATTACTTGACAGGCAAATTCTGGGTATGTGGGGCTCCTAACCAGGAATATTGTAGCTAAATTTGTTCCCATTAAATCAATAAAATATCTTGGATTGCTTCTAGAAATGTTTGTGGTGTGTATTGCAACAAGTATTCGTTCTCCACGGTTCAGAACTGCTCTGGGCCAATGGGATTGCAAAATATCTGTCAGCTTTGGCTGACAGCCTAAGGTTGCCACAGCAATTTTTCTCTTTAATGAGTAAAATAGGTGATGTTTATAGAAAAATAACTGTCTCATGAGAAGCTGTGCAAAACGTTCCATTTAAAACCATTCTGTTTATATATAGTTTTGTTGTTTGTTTTCTTTTCTTTTTACTTACTACTGTGGACATTTGCATGAAAACAGGATATTTCTCCTTCAAATTGCAGTTATGGACAGAATAGCTACTATACCAAAATGGAGCCAACCCACTTCAAAAAAAAAAACAACTGTTTTGCTTACCAAATCTGTTTCTTCTGTGTATGCAAAGTTTTGAGCACTTATTTTCCTACCTAAATTTAGGGGCTGTTTTTTTGCATTACTTCTGTAAAACCAACAAAACAATATGTATGCAATAAATTGAGAATACATTTCTGCAAAGATTAAATTATTGAAAAAAAAATCATAGATAACAATTATGATTTAATATTTACAGTGACAACAGGGATAGAAGTATTTTGTTGTTTGTACTGACTTTTTCTTTTTACACAGTCTGGAAACAATGATAAATAAGAGAGAGATAAATAGAAAAGCTGAGTCCTGCTTCTGGTTGTTGATGATCAATAGAATTAATAAACACAAAGAACATCAGTGTTGTCTCTCATGGACAGATTTGACTTTTCTCAGTCTCAGGTTGAGTGTAATATTCTACCAATTAGAGAGATGCACTTTCACTGACAAGTAGCATATTTTCTCTGGTTCAGCAATGTCTTATACTGTGCTTAAGATAGTTTTAGGTGTCCCAGGATGAATGAGTGTACATTAACATCCATGTTCCTAAATGCGTTTAAATCACTTAACACCTTAGTCCTTGGCTTCAGGTCCGTTTGAGTGCCCGTGCAAAGTTCTGAGCTGCCCAGAGAGCTGTGTGTCACTTGCTTCTCTGGCAGGAATGAGAGGGAGGGTGAGTGAGGTGTGCTGCCAAACCCTCAGCCCTGTCAGCCTGATCCTGGCAATCAGCACCCTGGATCACTGAGCCCTCCAGCCGGACACAGCTCCAGCCGGAGCCGCTTACAGGTGCTCAGCCCTGGAGCGGCTCACTCGCCCTGGACTGGAGACTGCCTGCAGTGGCTGGTGGCACAGAGCACTGTTCTCCTGGTGCTCCTCCTCTCAGCCCAGGGTGGTGCTCTGAAAGCTGATACCTGTCTCTGCAAAATCCACTGGATGACGCCATCATCTGTTTGTACAACTGCAGGATTTATAGTCACCATACTAATAAGTAAATATTCCCTCTCTGATTAATGAATGGAACACCAGGGTTGCAGTGCAGGTGAGCATACTCCTCTGGCTGTAAAGATTTGCAGAGAAATTAAAAATGGACTGGCTTTTGTTTGTACTACACAGATCAAGTTTTCGAATTCCAGGAGCACCACTTCTTCCCAAAGCTACCTGCAAATCTTTCGGACAATCCTTTTTCCTCATTTGAAGAAATAAGCTTCCCACTGAACTTTCCTAGTGTAACCAGTCTGCATTTGGCTCTGAGAGCCCACACATTCTCTTTGCCCCATTGGGGCCATATGAATTTGTGCTTTGCAAATAAAAATTATAAAAACTGTGTAAAATATACCTCCGAATTCTAACTGCAGAGGTAAACTGCTTTCTTGGCATGCAGCTTCACAGGGTCAGGGTCCATCTGCTTAGGCCAAACACCATTTAAATGTGACTGAAAAATATCAGGACCCTGTCAGTGGAAAGAAACATCAAGAGCTCTTCGGAGAAATTAGTTACATTTATTACTATTTTATAGCTGTTCCATATGTAATTCACACTCGACAACTTTTTAAGTTATTTTCAGTTTGAGCAACTAATAATGTATATTTTTTCATCCTTGTAGGGCTTGAACATGGAATTGTGGCTTGATGAAATATTTGCAAAGTCATTCACATAAATGGGCTAGTTAGTTTCTTCAGTTATCTCTTGGTGATATTCAGCTCCCACCTATTTTGTTCAGTGCTGCTTTGGCAAACTGTTACAGATTTTAGTTCATGGTAATTATATCATATAATACACTAAGTAAATATATGTTTAATGAGCAAATGTAAACCAAATAAGAAATGCAACCCTGGGGACTGACTGGGCTTGAAATTCTCATGGGTAAACACAGCAGGTGAGCAAAGGAGTATGACAAATAGGGTAAGAATTTCTTAAAGCCTGACTGCCACAAATATGTCAATGGACCTGAGTCAGCATGGGAAGAACACAGTAATTGCTTTTGATTCAAAAGCCAGTAGCTCACTGCTACCCTTCTGGGTGATGTGGATTGCATTAGCTGGAAGTGCACATGACTAACCTTTGGGGACTGCTGCTTCTGCAGCTCTTCAGCCCAACTCTCCTGCTGCTCCTTTCCAGGGACACTTCTCTGGGAACAATAGCATGTCATAGAGCTGCTGGGATAACCTACAGTTAGCATCAGAGCAGCAGCCAAAAAGTGTGAATGATACCAATCATCTTTTTAGAAGTTGCAGTTTTAGAATTTACCTTTCTGAATTGAAAAGTATTGCTTTCACTTTGCCTTTATCAGGCCAGTATCATGGCAAATATGTATATCATGTACACAAATTAATATTAAGCAGTATAATTTGTATTTCTTTGCGATAGGATTTCTTACATAAAATATGCTTTTGCTATACTTTTCCTCCAATATTTTGCCAGTTAGTAACAAGGTTTTTTTCTACCTTTCTTCCTCCCATCTCTGTTTATATTTTTCTGTATAGAAATACATTTAGTTACTGTGTTGATGGTTACTTTACTCTTAAGTTACGTCTCTGCCTGACCTCCAGCTTTTCTCTGGTTTTTTGTCAGCTCACGGATGCTATGACTGTAGGACCGTGCTCACTGACCCATCTGGAGTTTTCACTTCTCCATGCTTCCCCAGTGACTATCCCAACAGCCAAGCGTGCAAGTGGATCATCCGAGCACCTCATGGATTTATCATACAGCTAACGTTTATTGATTTTGACATTGAAGAAGCTCCAGGCTGCATTTATGATTCACTGACATTAGACAATGGAGAAAGCCCGATGAACCTTTGTGGCATCACTGCCAAAGGATTATCCTATAATTCTACTGGAAATGAAATGATTGTGTCATTTAAAAGTGACTTCAGTATCCAAAAGAAAGGTTTTAATGCCAGCTATGTACGAAGTAAGTAAATCCAAAGTGTTTCATCCCATTATAGATGTTATGAGGAAATGTCCTATAAGGATTAGAATGACACTTCCCAAAGGAATCAAGTCCTCCATGAGAAGAGAATGAGTGGGTGAGGTTGTACTTTACAGGTTATCTTGTGTATTTTATTGGATAATGTATTTTTCTTTGGATCAAAATTATTTTATTCTAGGACATGACAAGAAGTGTGTTAAAAAACTTTTCACATGCAAAGATTTTAGGCCTAGCAGTTCTCTCCCTGCCAATTTATGCTGGAGGATTTGGAAGCAGGATACCTGTCCTTCAGGTCAGCACTGCAGAGGGACATAGAAACCTAAAGAAGAGCATGAGAGGGAACTTAGTTGAGCCAGAAAGATCTGACTGGACGTCTGGCCCAGTGTAACTCCCAACAGTGGAGAGAAGTTTGTGCAGAAAGCAGAACTTCTCAGAAGTCATCCAGCCTCTGGAACAAACTCCCGGGGATGAACTGACATTGCAAAATGTTTGCCTGTCATTCCAGTTCCTTGGCCTTTCTGTCTCTTCCTTAAATATAGAGCAGTGGTTTTAAAAAGACACGCATGCGGGTTTTTTCCTAGAAGAGAAGCGTACAAGTAACTCCTGATTGGTGTTCGGCTTTTTGTTTAGAGCATTAATTAGAATTAATTAGGCAGTAAACTAGACAGTAAAGGGCAGTGAGGTAATGAAGGGCATCAGGACAGTCACTGACAGGCCCTACATGTGGCTTACTGTCCATTCTGCTTCAGGGTTAGAGTTTCCAGTTGCATGCTCTCAGTAGACTTCCTTTTTGTGGAGGTTGCACATGTTAAACTGAACACTAGTATTGTGTTGAGCCTTTATATTATCACAGCACAGTTATGGCCTGCAGGTTGGCTGGTTATAAAACCCAGAGCATGGAATTTTGGCAGTTCTCTCTTCAGTCAAAAGCACATCTTCCTTATGGTTATTTAAAAGATATTTATTACACATATATTTAAAAATAATTAAGATAGTAACTCCCAGCAATGATAAGAAAAAAGTGGGCATGATAATGTCTTCAAAATCAATGTGCAGTCCTGAAAAGAAAAAAGGTAACATCACAGAGGAGCTAAAAATACTTCTCTCTACTGAGTTCCTTTCATGCTGACAAAATAATGTAGTAATAATTCTACGAGCACCTGTTTTCTTCTGAAAGTCAAAGCAAATTTCCTGAAAGCCTTCTCTATTTGAAATTAACAAAACTCTTGCTGCATTGTAAGAAGATGTAAAATAAAGTGGATCGTACAAAATCATATGCAGTCAGATTATGCAGAATTATTTATTTCTTTGTTCTTCTTTAATATTTTAATGTTTAAGTATCACTGTAAAGGATGAGTTACAATTGGAATTAAAAGATGCAATGTTGACCTCAGCTGTGCTTAATAAGGAGAGGAAAGGTCCACAGACATAGGCAGAGAACCCTTTGGGTATATATACCTACAGTAATGTAGTTTTATGGAAGCAAGAGTATCATCTCCATGACAAATTGAATAGTGTCTTATGCTCATGGATAGCACCATCAGAATTAAATAGTCTTGGAAGATACCCTTTTATTTTGAAAAAGAAGGCTATTCTCCAGTGTGAGTAAAAGAATCAAAGACCTTCACCATTGATTTACATTTTAATGTTTCACATATATATATTAGTTCAGAAGCTCTGTGTTAGGCTTGCTGTTAGGCACCTCGGCTGAGGCTGCCTTCATTTGGTTTCATCACTCCAAATGTGTAACTCTCACCTGACATCTAGATTTTGGCTGGGTGAGCTGGCTGCATTCTTCTAGGGCAAATTATAACTATATTCTACTTATGGCTCACAGTTGTGCAATTATGTTACTTTCAGCACATAGTTACAGACAAAGATCATAGTAACACTTAACCTGGAATTGGATACAGAAAAGGGTCTTGGGAAAGGGATCATAATGTACCGCTTTCCTTTCAGGTTATAAAAGCGTGTGGAAAATAGGACATCAGTGTGCACACACACTGAAATGACAACACATCCACGTGGCAGGTGTCAGTACTATGCTCTGCTGTGCTTGCAGAGAGTTCCCAAAGCCATCTGAAAGATTGTACACCCCTTCACTTCAGGTCACATGAAAAATTGCACACCTCCTCACTTCACATGAAGTTTCAAAGCTCGTACTTCAAGCTGACACCATCTTTAACTACTAAAAATGTGATATGGGAGAAAAAGCATTAATTTCTCCCAGAACTAGGGTAATGCTGTTGGTTTATTTTTCCTGTTTCTCAGAAATTATAAATTTTAAATAATAAAATTAATAAGATTGTTCCATTTTGAATTTCACAAAGTAATGCAAAGTTGGAAAGTAAAAGGCCATTCAAAGACACACAATTTGCTATCTAGAAATGTTTTAAAAGACATTAGTGGTACACACATCACAATATGCGGTATGTACACAAGATAAAATACATGTAGGGAAAGACAGACATCAGAGAGTGAGTTGTGGAAGGGAATTAGTTTGGGAATAGAACAGCTTTTGTGTGACTGCTCAGTTTTATGTAAGTTTCAAACTGAGTTCTGCAGATCCTGTTGTCCCTGTCAAATTGACCACCCACACAAACATTTGTTTCCTGCTTGCCACCTCCGGCAACACACCAACAGCAGATGGATGGGCCATATCCTCAGCTGCAGTAAACCAGTCCAGCTTTGCCAGTCTTGGGGGAATTATGTCAATTCACACCAACTGAAGAGCTGTCACAGTAAATAATTTCGTAGTAACACTTAACTGCATAAGTAATAATTCCACCAGTCAGTCACCAAAAGGGGAGGAAGGAGAGCCAACAGACCTGTGTTAGTACAGAAATGTTTGAGGCAATGAATTTAGCATACAGTCAAGCAGGACTGCAGTAGCCCAGATTAAAAGCACAATTCACTGAGGTAGTAACAAAACACTCTCAAACAGGTACTTGGTATGTGGACACTTGCAGACCTTGTTAAAGTTTGACACACTTTTACCAGCATCAGGTGAAAGGCAGGTGAAAGCAGAGGAGCTAGAAACAGCACAAGGCACCTCTTAAGCACCAAACCATAGTGCAAGGCCCATCAGCTGGCAGCTCCCTGCAAGGGAGTGTAAAATAGAGCCTAAGGACTCCTGCCTTGCTTATGCATGAAGGGATGTGTGATATGTGAGATGCAAGTAAGGTAGATGTTTGTACATTCTTCATGAGAAAATGTTTCAAAAAACCCCATGCCCATTGTAATCCAATGACCACAGAACTGTCTGAGTTGGAAGGGACCTAGAAGAATAATCAAGTCCAGCTCTGGAATGAATGGCCCATACAGAGATCAAACCCACAACCCTGGCATTACTAGCACCATCCTCTAATTGATTAATTGAGTTAATCTCAGGATCTTCCTAAGAGAAGAAATTTAACCTCATTCTGAAAGTATTCTGAAACACCTGGATGAGTATTCCAAGATTATAGGTATATTCTTCCTCAGAGAATAATCAGTTTCTCTGATACTAACATTGAATTCATTGGTGTGATGGTTGACTGTGCAACAGCAACCAGAAGATATTGATGGCAGGATTCAGTTTTCTCCATGTGGACAAAATACCTGTCAGTTTTCTCTTTTCAGTATATGGGGAAGGTGCCAGTGGTGAAATCTGTACGATGAACACAGCAAAGCTGAGTTGACTTCTTCAGTACGGGAGCAAAGTCCTTCCCGTTTATTTCTCTTTCTGTGCTGTTTAAAGGTGACCAGGTGGTCCATAACTTTTCTGACCAACGTAACACAGTCTGGATAGTGCCCATGTGAATAAGCCTTCTTCTTTTTCAAGTCTCAAATCCTTATGCTTCTTCTGGAACACTTTCCATGTTACGTAAAGGAGCTTACAGTATAATTAACCCACTAAAAAATGTTTTCAATGGAGAGTTGAACGCATTTTCTATCTATAAAATTGTTACAGCATGCTTTTTCCCTTGGGAAGAAAAATAAATCTATGAAGTAAATCCAGTAACTATAAAAGCCCAGTGTTTTTCTCTCTTCCCTCCTATTATGCAGTTGCTGGGTTGGCAGATAATGTGCAATGTTTTATGTTATTTTACTATGTAATATATTGGTCAAATTATGTTCTTGTGTATATCCAAATATGGTAGTTTGGAGCTCAGAGTCTTTGCAAGCAGCTAGCAAAGAGAATTTGCAGTACCACAGACGACACAGAATCCTTAAAATCCTAATCCTTATATCCTAGTCCATATATCTGTGTCTTTTCCTGGGTAGGGTGTGACAGTCACCCTTCCCTCAGGTCTCGCACTCTCACATTTGAAAGGGTTTTATTTCATTCTGGGAAGAGAATAGGTGTAGTAATTAGTGTAATGTTGTGACATCACTGAAAAATCCCAGAGGAGGCTGGTAATTAACTACTGTGGCAGTTATTCTTCAGGTTCTGCGAGAAACAGTTTCACTTCCAGCATATACTCTGTGAAAATGTGTAAGAGGTAGCAGCCAGAAGTAAAACTGAGGGCTTGTTGCAGTCTGTACCACACACCTTTGCATGTCTGGTAGTCAGAAACTTTTCTGTGGAGAAATTTGTTACAAGAATTGCTCTGCCATAAATGTGCCAATAAAACTGTGCATATTAACACTTTATTTTGAAAAATAATGTTCTCCGAAATAGAGTGAACAGAATTGTCATTCATATACTCATGGAGAAAAAGTACATGTCATGTGATACTGTTTTTCTCATTTGGTGGCTGCCATTTTGCCCTTGCAAGTGAGAATACTTAACATCAATTAGAGCAATTCTGCCTAAATACCCTCACAGCAATACATAAATTGCTGTATGACCACAGATTTCTAGATACTTGTGCAAAACCCAAAACTGCTGACCCGACTGTTAGCAAATAGGGAACAGCTTGGATATAAGTATTCATGAGCACACAATTGGAGTATTTGACCAGAAAGCTGCTGGGGACAAAATGAGAAGATGCCTAATGCTGTGCAGAAATACCCATTAGCTGAATTCAGCAACAAAAGGCTTCAGTTTGCCAAAGAATGTAATGGGGGCTTTCTTCTATTGTGATATTTAAAAGAAGGAAGGCCTGAACTTCACTGATGTAATGCAGTCATGCAAACAAGTAATTAAAATAATATATCTTAAAAGCAAGTCATACTGTGTTTTTCAAATAAGTGGTTTATTCCATTGCTTAATGCATCCTTACTAGATGAACAAGAAGTAATTTTTATGAAGTGGGCTGAAGCAGAGTTGGAAGTCAGTAGGTAATATGTCCTAATATTGCTCTTAAGGCAACTTATGGGGTTGTTAACTGGGTGTCACATAGAATTCTCTGTGGTATTGAAAGGATCTCTGCATATTTTCAGCTGAGTGCTGAAGTCAAATTCCCCTTGGTGTGTGCTGTTGGTAAAAACAGTGATTAAAACGAACTGATGAATGCTTGATTTGATGAATGTTACTTTAACCCCTGCTGCCAGTCTGCCTTTTTTCCTAGAGGATGATTTTTATTTTTTTTTTGTTAATTTACTTATCTGCTCTTGATTGTAGTTGCCGTGTCTCTGAGGAATCAGAAAGTCATCATTCCCCAAGCTCCTGACATCGATGCTGTGTCTGTGGCCGAGACCGTCTCGGTGCCAGAGCTTAGACAGTTCACACTGTGCTTTGAAGCAACCAAGGGCAACAGCGATGACAATGACGACTGGAAGGTTTTCTCCTACACTGATGCATTGTTGAGAGAACTCTTCAGCTTTGGGAAGACCACAAAAGGCCATTTTCTGTTCATCTCAGGCAACCAGTGCATCCTTAAGAAGGCATTGCCCCGACTTGGAGAGTTTTTCACAGGAACCTTTCAGCAGCTGTGTGTCGTGTGGGATAGCTTCTCGGGCACTCTAGGTGTATATACCAAAAACACCTATCACGTAGTGGACTGTCCAGAGGTCTTTGACAAAGTTATCCCTGGGAATGGGAGGCTGGTGCTGGGCTCTAACAGCAATGAAGTGAGCTCTCTAAATGGGGACATTTACAACTTCCGCCTCTGGAATTTCACCATGAATGCGCAAACACTGGCCAACCTCAGCTGCGATGTGAAAGGGAACATTGTAGACTGGGAAAATGAATTCTGGAGTATTCCAACTTCAGCACTGAAAGCAGAAGACAATTTGAGTTGTGGTGAGTATGCCTTGCCAAAACCTTTTTGCTTATTTTCCCCCCACACTTCTGTATTGTGCTGAACATATCACATACCAAGATGGAAAAAAAAATGAGAGCATTCCTGTGAAAGAAAAATAGCTAGGTCTTACCTTTACTAGAGTTTATCTCAACTCCTCTCATACACAGAGGCTTTGAAAGGGTATGGAGTTGATTCCTTAATGGAAAAGAACAAATCTCCTAAGTGTATTGAGTTGCTGCTGGAAATGATCTGCAGATCCAAGGTTTCCTACATACTCCTTATTGGCTCATACAAAAGGGAGATAATGGCAAGTACCTGCTAGCCTCAAATAAGATTACTGTGGTCTCTGGAGAAAAAAAAAATGTTAGCTAACTAATTACTAAATGGTTTTGTACCTGCCCTTTAGCCCTTTGATTAGTCAGGGGAGCCCTTGCTAGCCTCGGGCTGTATATGCAGAGCCAGCAAAAGCAGTGACAAAAACAGTGCATAGGAGACAGGAAACTAGAAGAAAACATTAAATTAGAAGAGATGGACAGGAAAGAAGAGTTTGAGATCAAAATCATCAGACCTTTTCTTCGTGATGACATGTTATCAGCCCTTTTTTTAACTCGTACTTACTGAAGGTGTTTCTTCCTATAGATTACCCCAGAAGATAAATTTCAATACATTTACCAACCTATTCTCATTTTATGGCTCTTAATTCACATAAATGTCCTGGAGTGTTTTTTGGATGTGTGACAGAGCATCTGATAGCATTCTGAGAATCCTTAGTTTAGAAGAGAAGCTGGCATCACCAAGGCATGCCAGTTTCTTTACCTAATAGTTCATGAGAGATTAAGGTGGCTAAAAAAGCTGCTTTGCTTGCTGTATTGTGCTCATATCAAAGTGTGGGATACTCATTCACAGCTAGAACTACTGAGAAAGAACATGCCTCTGCTAAAAAGAATTAAGCAACACCTCTATAAAGCCACAAACAGCTAGGTGCCTTCACCTTTCCACCAGGACAAAGAAAAGGCTGATCTGACCACGACTGATGAAGGTGTTCTGGACAAAAAAAGTTGTTTCTATTCTGTTGGTACCAACTGATCTGATAGAGAATCCCAGAAAATCTTACTCTTCTTACACTATTACACTGTGATGACTACCATAACACTTTTACCAAACAACTCATCTCTGTAAAAGCTGCAATCTCATTTAATTTTGACTGGAGTAGGAGTCTTGTTCTTCTTTCTGTTAAAGAATGCACAATCCTGTGACACAAATATAATATCACAGCTGTGGTCATAGAAACAATAGAATTATTTTCATTCCACAGCTTTATTCCTTGGGATGTAAGTGATCAGTAATTTTCCTGCCGCAGAGCATCTTTTCAGAAAAAGTCTGTTAGTGTTCCTACGTTTGGCCCAGTATCTATACAAGTAATTTAAAATGTATCTACATATAAACATTGTTGTTGCCTCTAAATAAGCCTTTGAGGACACTGACTCACTAGCCAGTCTTTTTCTTTCCTTGATGTGAAATCATCCCTTGTGACACAGGCTTTCCTGAGCCAGAGTATTCCTAAAAGAAAATTCTGGGTGCAGTGCTATTTCAAAGATGGTTACTAATCCCCTAGATGAAATTGTTAGAATTGTCTTCCCTTCTTCTTCTCAAGTAAAAGCCTTCTTTGTAAAACCAGCCTTCAACAGGAGAGTTGATGAGTCAGGCTACCAACCATGAATAAACCACTGACATTGGGGAGCTGGCTCTGATTAGGCTTCATTTAACAGCAGTGAAAGGATTTATGCAGAAAAGAGTTTTTCACACAGCTTCAATAATGCTTCACCAGGAAGTGGCCTGTAACTTAAAAAAAAGCAAACCAAGCATTTAGCAGTCATCTCAACATATCTTTGCCTGAACAGTGCTTACATTTTCAAAGGGTATTATTTTCATGATTTTTCAGACAAAGCTTTTACAAGTAGATTTATGGAGCATAAAACACCAGCAAATTGTTTCAGATAATCTGTTCATGGTTTTACCTTTTATTAGTTTATTCCTTAGACTAATGTTTTCACAGCTGTGCAGTCATGGTGGGGTGTTTGTGTAACACTTGACAGAATTCTGTTTTTATTGCCATACCTTTGTGCAGATTTCATTTAAAGGTATGCATACACAGCCAAGGTATCCAGATTAACTTTAAAACAAGTAACCTACATAGTGATAGAAGTATGGCTATGGAACACCAGTTCAGAGTTCAGTGCAGGCAAACTGAGGAGCATTTAATCAACTCTGGTTCTGATTCTGAAGCCTGCACTGGCTACAGCTACAGCAGCATATGATCTACTCATTTTAAGGGTAACATGGCCACGTATCTATCCATGACTGCAATTGCTTTTTTTTCATGTGCATGAGTCCTTCATTCCCAAAGGCCAAAGGAATCCTTAATTTCCCTCTCAGATTTAACTCAGTGTGGGATGTGTCTGCCTTAGGCAGCTGGAAAATGTTTCAAGCTAAGCTAATTGCCCTCAGTGCTGGTTATGAATAGTGGAATCAAAAAGGCTGTTCCACAGGTCAGTGCATCTCATGATGGAAAAGATGTCTCAGTGAAGGCAAAGTTTTTTTGCTGTAGGAGTGCCTGTTCCTCTCCACTGACTATGAAGAAAGTTTAGCATGACAAGCAGATATGGATGTCTGAGTTTTAGACATCTGAAGCGAGATGTGTCACACAACGTGTCTGTAATGCGGGTTCATGGGGTCACAAGTCCTGTCAGCAAACCTGCTCCACAATGGGCTCCTCTCTTCATGGCTCCACAGGTTCTGCCAGGAGCCTGCTCCAGTACCAGCTTCCCAAGGGGTCACAGCCTCCTTCAGACATCCCCACACTCCAGCCTGGGGTCCTCCAGGGGCTGCAGGTGGATCTCTGCTACACCATGGAGCTCCCTGGCTGCGGGGGCACAGCTGCCTCACCACAGGCTGCACCACGGGCTGCAGGGCAATCTCTGCTCCGGAGCCTGGAGCACCTCCTGACCCTCCTGCCCCACTGACCTGGGGTCTGTGGAGTTTTGCTCTCACACATTCTCATTCCTCTCTTGGCTGCAATTGCTGCTGTGCAGCAACTTTTCCCCTTCTAAAATCCATCATCCCAGACACTACCATTGTTGCTTACTGGCTTGGCCTTGGCCAACACATCCATCTTGGAGCTGGCTGGCATTTGCTCCATTGGACATAGGGAAAGCTTCTGTGAGAATATTAGCAAATTTATTTTGGAGGAAAAAACCCACCTCATGCAAGGGATAGTACAATCACTTAGAGCATCCTTCTTGGAGTTCATAGGAAGTATACCAAGAAAGTGAATTTGCCTCTCTCTCTTAATCCTTTTAAAAAATTGGTGAAATATAATATTTGTTGAGGATCACTTGTTTTAATTCCACCCTATATTTGTTGACAATACATGTACTGGTACAGTCTGTGGCATGATAAAATTTCTGTGTGAAAGCTCCATGCTTCATTTGTTCTTGCATCATAGGAAATATTTTCTTAGCTATCTTTACAAGCTGGTGGGTGGTGGCTATTTAATTTTATGGAAGGATAATGCTCATGAGAGAACCTCATTGAGTCAATATGATTCTGAAGTGGTAAAGCAAAAGTCAAAAGGGCAAAACTCATAGTGGGTTCACATTTTGCCAGAGCTCTATGGTCCCATTATGTTCAACACAGTGTGCAAAGGCAGCTGTATCTGCAGCTGAACCTCTGGGATATGTGAAGTGTAATTAATGCAGTTGCACCAATTCTTTTTCTGTGGCCATTCTTATGTGCCTTGGTTTTGTCTCCAGATCATCAAAGCGTAATGCTTGTTGTTATGAATAATTCTGTAGAGATACAGACTTGTAACATTATCTGCTTATAAATCATGCATACCAGAATATTAATCACACCCTCGCCCTGGGCAGAGGAACAAGTTTAATCACCTTTTATCTGGTTGGTGTCTGTCACAGGCAGATTACTCAGACGTGTGTGCTGGGTAGCCTGTGCTGCAGCAGCAGCAGCAGCAGAGCGTAGCTGCTCCTCCAAGGCAGGCGGTGTTATGAAGATCCCATAAATCCCATGGCCACACTGACCCCTTTGCTTAAACCCATTTCACGGAGTACACACAAGCTGCATTCCTTTAATGTGATGTTATTTAGTGAAAGTTAAGAAAACCACGGGAGGATAAGTAAGTGACTCTTAACTTGCGAGTCAGCAGGGTTTTCAAGGATCCCTGAGCTACAACAGAAAATGAAAACTTGTAAGTCTTACAGGCAAATGGCAGTGTCAGTTTTGCCACTGAGAGAAATTAGGAAGAGGAATGTGTCACTGCACGATATAATGTGTTTTCAGACATGATAGATTTAGGCCCAGTAACTAACCCTTTATAAACTATTTAATTTCTTCTTTTAAAGGCTCATATCTAATTCCCTCATCTTCAATTGAACCAACCAGTTGTGCAAACCTAGGAAGCCTTTGCCAAGGTAAGAAACCCAAGTCCTTTTAACAGCTTCATCTTTAGGAAATCTTTATTTTGCTTGTTCAATTTCTTTTTTATTATCATTTATAAAAGAGTGAGTGGCAATAAAAAATAGCAAGGAAAGGAATTCTTTAGTCTCATCAAGTATGTGGGTGTCCTGTACGTACAATATGCAGAAAAAATGTGATCACTCTCTTGATAATATATTTTCCACGTAGTCTCCATTATATCAAAACTGAATTAAATGACTGCTTTCATTTCTTTCTCCACTTCTTTTCCTTCTGCACATTTTCACAGTAAAATATTAACAAGTATAAGTAGTAGGTAAATCTGTAAAAAAAAAAAAGAGCAGATGTAAATAAAGGAACTAGCTTTTATTCAGGTGGTTTTTTTCAATAAGCTATTTTGAGGCTAGGTACTTTGAGATTAGCAGGTAAAATAATTACTGTCAAACTGCAAAATTCAGCAGCTATTAGTGAAAGAAACACATGCTGTGGCATGGTGGTGGTTTAATAATGTAAAACTCACCACATATAAAAATTCATTAGGTGTTTTTTAAAGGTCAGCTCAGTTGAATGCAAGGAATGGGTGAACCATCCAGATTTCCATGTCACATGAATCAATGGACATGCAAGGATGGTACTGTTCTGCTCAGATGCTGAAGTTCCATAAAAAGTACTTGACATGAGCAACATCAACCCATTTCCACAATGCCTTGATGGACATAGGCCTTATAATGTGCTGGCGTGCTATGTTAAACTTTAATTACTGCAGCAACTGCACCCAAAATATCTAGCTTTGTAACCCATTTTGAGCTGAATGGTGGAAGAAAGAGACAGGAGAGAATAAAATATAAGAGGAGAACAAGAAGTCTCAGAACTCTTTCAAAACCAGTATTTATAAGTAAATTTGATTTAGCTTAAAAATAAAAGGGAAATTGCACTCTGCTTGGAAAGCCAGTGAGAGATCTATGTCAGATTTCAGTGTACTTTTCACGGATTTTCCTGAGGTAAATTTGGTTCGGGTTCTTGGAGCATATTGTACTGGTCTCCACAGGGAAAATGAAATACCATTAATGTCCATAATCAGATTTTAAACAGTAATTTTCAGGCATCATATTCACAAAGCACAGTGTGATCTAAAAACTACTACTCAAGTAGTTTGGGTAAATGAGGTGCCCACAATTATTCAATATTAGTATTTTTATGTGTAAAAGGTACCACCATATAAATATCTCTGTCCATACTTTTGGAAGATCTCTGAGTGTTTTCCTTCATTAAAATGGCATGGTATGAAAGGGAGAGAATACCTTTCATAACGTCAGCTAATATGGCTGTGGAAATAGACACACTTTCAGCTAAACAAGCCTGCTTTTCTGAAAGCCTCATCCTTTGTCCCAGCTTTATTAACTTGTCCAGTAGTAGATATTGCCTCTAATAAAAGATGCTACCTTTCAAACTTGCCTTCTTAACTCCTTAGACCATCACACCTTCAATAAAGACTGAGTATTTTCATGAAGGTAATACTTTTTTCTTCTCTAAAATGTGTTTGGTAAAGTGTCCCTTGTGTTCAGTTTGTCACTTTGGAACAAGATGTCAGATCAGGTTTATCCCACTCAGCACCATCATTCATTATTGTCATAATAATAAAAGAGATGTCTGTCTGTTTCTGTCAATACCACAGACTTTGTCTAAAGTGAGAGGCCAGTTTGGATTCCTTTGTTTGTTGGGTGTTGTGCAATAACAACAGTAAAAACGTTTGTGGATGCCAGCTTATGTCACCTATGTCTGATGAAAGAACTGATTTCTCCATTATGCTTAGTAAATATTTTTGTTCATTAGATGCCTCCTTTAACAGCATTGGCTGGAAGACACAATCTGTAAGAAGCCTTGTAAATTATTCTTTGGACAATATAGCTCTGAAGTTTCATGGAAGAGCTTTTTTTTATATTTCAGAGTGTCACTATATGCTTACTTTCCCAGTTAGAATCTGTTTGCTCCAATGTCCAACTTTTCCTTCTCTTTCCCTAATTTTCTTGTCACACTGAAACTTGAACATGAACCTGCTCCCTAAGTTGTGACAAGTTTGTGACTTTTGAACTCAAAAGGTTCAATAAATCAACCTACCAAGACATAAACAATGTGATTTGTTGCCCAAAATGTAACTGCTTAACCTTCCTAGGTTGTTTCTTGGTTAAAGTCTTCCAAAGCCATGTAACACAGGCAGATTTTACCATACCAACCTTCACATTTTAAATAATGGTCTTCAGGGAAAAAAATCTATCAATGAGTGGATTTGCATTTCCTGGGAGTTATTGAACAAAACTAAATTATTTGCCAAACCATTATTTGAAAATTTAGTGGCATGATCCTTGAATTCCTCTAGCACGTATACCCTCCCAGTCCATTGTGGGGGAAATTTGCAGTTTTCACTACTCCTAATTTTGAAAAGTGTTCAGCTGGTTGTCCGGGATTTTGTGGAGTGACTCCTGTTGGTGTCAGTGGAAATAGTACAGCTGAGTTCCTACATAAAGCTTTCAAAATAGATATTTTACTTCACCTGTTCCAAGTCTGATTTCAATTCTCTTCATTGTTTGGAGTTCAGTGGAGTTAACTGAATCCTTACATGAATGTTTTAGTTTCTCATTTATTTGTCATATTCAGTCTTTGAGGAGGCACAAAGATTCTTTTCACAAGCAGCATTCTAAGTGCATGCATCTTAGAACTTATCCATTTTCTCGTCTTTGTACAACTAAGGCTTTGTACAACAAGAGGATTTTGAGTTTATGAAAGGAGTGCAGGACTGATCCTGCAAAATTTACGCTGGCAAAATTCCCACTGAAATCAGTGCAAGTGAGGATTGTAGGATTGGGGCCTCAGTTCATATCTATTCATCACTTTGTACAGAAAAAATAATGTGTTTTTTTAACATTTACGGCATTGTGTGTAGATGGTTTCATTTTACGTTGTCATACATTGTTCCCATTTTGTCTTACCTTATTAACATTCATATTTCATTCAAGTTCACCTCTTTCTCATCTTTATTACCAGCTACTGTAAATGCTACTACTCCTACACCACCCACTGTCACCACTAACATGCCCGATACTAATAGAAAAGATAAGCCAAACAATGGTAAGAAATCCTGTGTTACATTTTTCCTTGTACTGTGTCTAAAGCAAACTTGTTGTATTTTAAGGTGTGTTTTTCCTACCATCATAATGTCAAGGGTCATGTGTCAGTTCTGATCTCATTTACACTGAATAAATCAGGACTAAATCTCTGGACCATGTCAGAATGGTGCAAATGAGAACAGAACCAAACTCAGTGTTTATTTGTATCGTGTTTACCCAGCTCTTCTATGAAAGGAACTAACTTTGTGTCACCCTTTGCATGTAACAAGGCAAAAAAGAAGGGAAGGGAGAGGAATTTTTGAAAAGAGTCTGAAAAGAACCATGGTCTTGAGGTGTTTTGGGGCTGCAGATTGTCAGAGACAGTGCAGCTCCTGCTTGTGCAGCCAGGGTGGTAGTATGCTTGGATTGTCTGTTCCTCTCTAGCTCCTCGCCATTCCTCAGGCGCAGGAGCCAAGTGGAACCATTCCTATGGAGCAAAGCCACTTCCACTGAGTCAACAGAAATCTTTCCACTGACTTAAAGAAGAGCTGGATCAGACTTTACTAGGGAAAATGTTGACAGTATCAGATATCGTTTACTTTTCATTTAGAAAGATTAAGGGAAAAAATAAGGTAGTAAATGAACCTATTATTAACACAGGAATAAAGCCAGGATTTCTTTTGAGGCTTTCTCAAATTCTGTGATATCACTGTCTCCTAAAGACTGAGCATCATTTTCTGAAGTGCTCCTAAAATATTTATTAGTTTTTTAAAGTTGGTTGTTAAACCTAGAGGTAGATTTTGCCAATTTTCATCACAGGCTCAAATGTATATTTTTTTAAAGATTTTTTTTTTTCAGTGTACTCCACAAAAATAAATTAGAATCTGGATTGGGTTTGTGGTTTGGTTTTTAGGTTGCTTTTTTTTTGGTTGGGTGGTTTTTTCCCCCAGTCCATCAGTTGTTACTGTAGGACTTAAAAATCTTGGAGTATTTTTTCTCTTGGCAGATCATTTATTGTACACTGGCAATCAGGCAGTACAGTACACAATGTGAAAAAATTTATCTGAATCCAGACTGTTTGGTTTTAATAAGCTGTAAAAGTAAGAACAAAATACTGAAAATTTCTTCCAAGTAGTGTTTGCTTCCTTTCTGTGGAGCCACTCACAAATGTTCACCATGAGCAGTTAACTCTGACTTTTTAACAACAGAATTATCTAAATCTTATTAATATTATTATGAATAAAAACTGGACAATTAAGTCCTTTCTCTAGCTTTCAAAGTCCCAAGAAGAAGTGGAAAGACTATGAAAATAAGCCAAATTCACTTATGGTAGAAGCAAATTAAACTTTCACTCAGTTAATGGGCGTCATTTTCCACTCTTGGTAAGTTGATTTTTAGACCAAGGACAGACAGCCAAGAACAGAGAGTTAAGTTACATATATTTTCTTTAATCCGTTAACTATGTGGCTTGCTACACACAGACCTGCAGGAATTCAGACTTCCTGCTACAGTTATCTTCAGAATGAAGAGAAATTCACCCGAATTTTCCCATTTACGACCACAGCAGCAAGAATCTAAGATAGAAGGGATCAAAACAATAGGAATTATCTCGACTCCAATCGTTTGGCCAGTGAAGCAAAGGCCTCTGCGTTTCAGTAAAAATTCAACAGATGATAACCCAAAAAGAAAAAACCCATACAGCTTGTTCCTTCCAACTTTGTCCACACCAGCTTCTTCTGAGGAGACCGGCAACGAAACCTTGTCTGCTTTTACAGAAAACATCAACCTAGATAATACTGTAATGGATCAGCTGCCGAACGAAAGTGTTTTTAATTTTTCTGGAAGTCCACTCCGTGGTACTTCTGGTGCAGCAGATGCAGTTACAGAGCTGCCTGTGAGTGCAGCAGTTTCTCTTCTTCCCAGCAGAAATCCTACTGCAGAGCTAGCATGGGCTTTGGCGAGCAGGCTGGGTCACTCTGACTCCGAGCCAGCGTTCCGCTCTCCCGTTAGCAGCAGCAGCAGCAGCAGCAGCAGCAGCAGCAGCAGCACTGCTTACGAGCACCAAAGAGAAACTCTGTGGATTTCATCCTCCAACAGCCACACAAACAACTTCATGCATACAAGCAAGGTCTTCTTGGAGCCTTTGAATTTGTGGGATGGGACTGTATTTCATCATCGTGTCACTTCTGACATTCAAGAAGACAGACATCATTTTCTTTCTGGCTTGTCTGTATCACCTACAGATGAGAAACCATCATTCCAAAACAGTAGGCTAGATTTGCCAGACTTGGCACATGAAAATTTTTATCTGGACAATGTAGAAGGCAGTGCTGATAGGAAAACTTTTTCTACACTAGCAGCAAGCAGTGAATTTCAATTTAGAAAATCTATGCACACGAAGCAACATCACTCAGGAGGCATTACAAATTTAAACTCTGTGGAGATTCTACACCCAAAACCAACAAGTTTTTTTCAAAACCTGAAAAAAACATACACAAAATTTATGCTAGACAGCCAAATGACACATTCAGTCCAAGGACACAATAGAGAACCATTAATATTTTCAGCATTTCTGGTAGAACCAGGCTGGACAAGCTCAGCATTCAAGCATGTTGTAACAACCCTGCCTGTTTATCAACAGCTGTTGACTGACACATATTTGAAAAGTGACAGCATATTTATATCTAGTAGTAATTACTGGTCTCATTATTTACAGCATTCATTATACTTTCAAAATCCTAGTGAGACCCTCAGAAATGGAGCACTGGAGAACAATTTAGATGCATATCATGATAGTAATGAAAATGAAGAGTCAGCTTTTTCTGTGTTAGAGCCAAAGAACATGAGTCCAGTTGGTGACTCCTGGGACTCAGATTACTTGGATTTTCCAACAGAATATGTAGATATTTCCCCCTCTTTAAGAGCAAGTTTCTGGACTGTTTCCCATCGTTTGAAAGAAGCATCTCAAGTGTTTTTTGGGGAGCCATCAGAAAATTTCTGGCTCTCATTTAATAAACTGCTTTCTTCCCCAACAGAGAGATTGCTGTCCATTAGTTCATACGCTAAGTCTGACAGTATCTCTGAACAAACATCCGCCATTAGATTATTAGGTCACAGAGCTGAAGAAATTATTTTTTCTAGTCATGTATCAACTTTGGAAACACATATCTTTAGTTCATTTATTTCAGACATTCCAAAGAGAATTTCAGAAAGTAATGGCAGGTCAATATCACAATTGCAGTCAACAATGAACTTTGCGAACCAAACTGTGACTTCCAACAGTGGATTTTATTCTGATTTTCCTTTCCCTTCCTTGGAAGCACCTTCCCTTCAGTCCTCTGTATGGGCACAGGTAAGTCCTTTTGGTCAGGTACTTGGAAACTCCACAGACAGTTTGCACATGCAAAGTCAAACTGACATAGTAAGTGATCAAACTGACATGACCTTCCTAAACACCAGGCATCAGCCTGTTTCTGTCTTTCCAACACATTCAGGAACCCAGCCTTCTTGTTCAAGGGGTAGCCAACCTCCTTTCTTGGTCAGTACACCTGGGACTCAGATTACTTGGATACTTAAGAGTTTGATAAGCAGCACAAGAACATACAGAACACCACAGTCTCAAAGTCGTCCAGAGAATGTTGCTACAACAAATACCATTGATAAACCAAGAGGTGAAGTTCAAAAAGATGCAGGTGTTTTTTTAAAAAGCACCAGTTCAACGAGTTCTGACTTTCTTCCAATGTCTTTGGAATTAAGGCAGTTTCTTCATTCAGACTCAAAATTCAGAGTCAGCGTACCTCCTAACAACTATTCCACACCTCCACTCCCACAAAGTTTTCAGAACCATCTTGATACAATTTCTCCAAGCCTGCTCCCTCAGTGGGGTGTAGAAGAGTTAAACTTGCCAACAACAGAAAAACCGATAAATAATCTAACTGCTTTAGGACACAATTCCATTGAAAACCAAGTGGACAGTCCAAGATACTCTCTCTGGGCAGTAGAACAAGAAATCACTGGCACTAATAAAGACATGAGGGATTTTGCTCTTCTGACATCAACAAACATACCGAGGCTTTCTGAATTGAATTCAGAAGGGGAGGTGTATGGATCCTTTAGCAGGAACAGAGAAGCAATGTCTATCATTACTGCTAATCCCTTGGATTTTGAAAATGCTGATTATGGACATTTTGCAAATCTCTCTTCTGTTCTGGAGTCATCAAGAACTGCAATAATGAATGATGTGGTACCTTTGCCATCTTCATATAGCAGACTTTCTATTCAGCACAAAGAGACAGTCTTGACACTCACTCTGCCAACAGCTGCAGCAGCCATCCATCACTCTCTGAGGCAGACCCAAACACCAGTTTCTTCTGTGACATACCATGAGTCATCAGTTTCGGCCCATGTTTATTCCTTGGCCAATTTACCATCTGGGACAAGCCAAAACAGCACCTCTTACCCACCACTGAAACAACCTGTTAGCTCTGCTGCAGTCCTTTTGCCTTGTCCATGTGACTCCTTCACTGGGCTGGGCTGCCTGTGTCGACCTGAGGTCCACTACAGTATGTGAAGCTGCTAAGTTAGATGTAGAAAAAAAAACCAAATCATCTTATCTATTAGATATTCAGTTTGTAGACTGAATGTAGAAGTAGCTGTCTTTCATCCTTTAGATATAGGAATTATTTAGCATATGAAGATATTTTGGAATAATAATGTAGTCAGTAGAAGGGAATTTGTAACATCTTAGCGATAGTAATGTATTAACGTGTGATTTCTAATATTTGTGTACATCTCTAAGACAGCTCTCATGAGACTGTGAGGATAATATGCTGGTTTCCATGCATTTGATATAATTTAGTGCCAATTTATTGTTTGTGAGTATATGAATGTTTTTCACTTACATATTTTTTGGGATTTCACTTCCAAAAAGAAAAGATTTTTCAAAACTGAATATTTGGATAATTTTCCTAACAGAATTTTTAAAAGTACTCATATTTCGCTGATCCTTAATATTTTTGTAGTTGGTGGTGGGTGTAGGGAGCATTATTTTCCAGGCTATTTTTTCCTCTTTTTTTTTTAAATTGTCTTTGGCTACTTTTCACCAATTTTATACTCTTTTTTTTTTTTTCATTCAGCATTTTGAGATGGGATTTCAACTATTTAATTTGAAGAGGGAAAAATAATTTTTAGTTTTTACTATCTGCCACTGCAGTCTCCTGAGAGTATTTTAAAATGTAGATTAGTTCTTGTTCTTTTTTTTGCCTCCTTAAAACATGCTTTGGGTCAGCATCTGCTGGAGATCTTGAAGCTATTGCCTAGTTGGTAGTTTCTCTGTATGATTTTTTAAATACTTTGCATATTCCTAGATTAAGGTGATTTTGTCACCATACATAATTATCTAAGGTTATAATTAGATATATAATTATATATGAGTTTGTGAGAATATATATGATGCACAATTTCTGTATGTGTGTATCGGTATGGCACATATAAAAGGGGCATAATAGATTTAAAATTGAATATGTGTTTATACAGAGATATATACATATAAAGGACATCCAGGTCTTGCAAGTGCTTTCAACTTGCTCAAAGTCCAAATTTCTATTTCCAAAGACTTAATCTTTTTAATCTTTTTTGTATTTGAAACTATCATAGTAATAATAAACTAAAGTACATTTTCAGATGCACCAAATTTATGTGCCTCCTCAGGAGAGCTAAAAAAGACAGTAAATCAAAACAAAGTTCATTCTGCTCATCTCAAAAATTTAATCATAGCTTACCAAAGAAGGTATCTAGTAAACCATCTTCCTTAGTGTTTTATCATAGAGGAGTTTTCATACCAATCTCAATATTCAAATAATTAATTTAATATTGTAAACAAAGAACAATACTCCAACCATTTAATGAATAGTAACCAATGTATGCACACTTAAATTGGAAAATACTGACTTCAAATTTTTTTCCAAATGCCTTTATTTTAAGCTCTTGTACAATAATTATCTGTGAAGTTGTAAAATTATGACGTTTGCTTCACTTAGAATAAAAGATCTTTTATTTAGATTCCGAAAGATAGAGCAGTTCCTTCCCAATCAGAGGCAGAAAGGGATTTCTGTATAATTATTGTCATGTCCTGCTCTGTCCTACGTTGTGTCTCTGTAAGATTTATGTAAGATTTATATAAATGCATGTGTCTGTGATCAAGACCCACAACCTTGGTAACAGCCCAAAACCAGGCAATCACATACATGCAAGTGAATTGATCCAGAAGCTCTGAAACCACCCCCACATCCTGGGAAATTTTACCCAACTAGAGCTTACAGAATGTTTAGTAGCTTAATGAAAAAAAATAGGCTTGTGGAAAGTACAGACTTCTAAAACAGAGCATAACTATGAAGTGATTTGATGTTATTTATTAGATGTGAAATCTTGTGATGCTGCCTACCCACTCATGAGCTTAAAGAGAATTTATATTTACCCAGTGTCATTTCAAAACAGTTTTCTGAATATAAAATTGCACCAAGCCAAGTGTTACACATTTTGTGACTAAAAGATGGTTTATTCAGCTGCCGATTTTGTAAAGCTAATGTGGGTTCTTCTACTGTCTGGCCATCGCCAGGCTTGAGAGCAAGACTGTACTTTGAAAACAAGAGCTCTATATCCCTTCTCACACCTAATTCTGTCCTCAGTTACCTTGCTACTTTTAATTGATGAGCTTTATCTGCTCTCACAATATTTAAACTCTAATCTGCAGTGGTTCAATTCTGGAACATATGACAATATTTAACCATACCTAGGAGCAGAATTTATCTGTGTTTACAGACTTCATTAATTATAATTTTTTTAATTCCTGACACTGTCATGGTCTTGATTTAACAACAAGACCACGAGGTGGCTTTGTATCTGGGGTGCAGCACAATTCTTATATTGATCATGAAGCTAAAGCCTCATTAGTAAAAAGGTAAATTTGCTCTGTTTCTAACATTATAATGCTGTTTTTAATGGACAGGTGGGCTATTCTACAGGATATCTATAATTGTCTCTAGTTCCAACCCCAACTCGGTGTCGAAAGTACATGATGTCGTTGCAGAATGGGTAAGTTAAGTTTTCTTTCCTGTGTGATTATGTGTATGAATCTGGCCCATCACTGTTATCAGTTGGAAAAGAAACAAAAAAAAAAAAAGACTACCAAAATAAACCCTTCCCATGTGTTCTCCAAATATCTTTCTTTTATTGATTTGTGCAGAAATGAATTCAAGTCTAGATGGACTCTTCAGCATTATGGATAAAATATTGAAATATCTGCCCTACACTAGGTAGCTTCTTAAGAAATGTAGATAGTAGTAAGATTTTGGAAAGTATGGAGAAATCAGAATTGTCCACCAGAAGGGGTACATATCTGAGTTCCAACATCACAATGCAGGACAAAAATTTTCTCCACAAGTGTTAATATGGTTTTGAAGCTATATTGTGGCAGAAATAACAGAAACACCAGGCAGTGTTGATTTGTGTGAGGCAATAAACTTTTCCAATTTATCCTAGTGTTCTCTACTTCAGAAGATTTCTGCCATAGGTCAGTTACTGAGGTTTCTAGTAGTCCCTGGTTTTTCAGCCCATTTTAGCAGACATAAGCTCCTCTCTGGGTGAGGGATTCTTGAAGTTCTTGCCTCTAAAAGTTCTTCCTGTCTGAATAAAGATATTCTCTGTCCTTTTGACAGTTCGCATAGTCACACTCACACAGTTTGTAAAACCTTTATACCAACTACTTATGGTAAAATATAATATCATGTAATATGGCAACTATTCTTTATTTTTCTTTTCATAAACTTGGAGATTTCAGCTATCAGAAGCTAAGGAATCTATAAACCTATATATATATATATATANATATATATATATATATATATAAATCTACAAAACAGAATTGCAGTCATCCACCCTTGCCAAGGTTGCTCCCTCAGCAGCAGGAGCCAGGCAAAGTACATAGATGCCTGTGCCAAAGAAACTAGAAAGATGTCACTTGACCCTAGCAGAGGATGCAAAGGTGTCCCTCAGGGGAAAACTGAGCAGCTGTTGAACACTCAGAGTAAAGAATACAAGGGCCTGAAAATAAGATCATCATAAGTTTGAGGACTTTCAGGCGAAAATTTTGCCAGTAGCTTTTTCAGTAAATCTCTTCTAACCAAAGTGTTTCTGAGAATTTGAAATGTGAAAGCAAGGGAGAAAAGGAAAAGTCAGCATCCTGTGCACTCACCTCTTCACTGTGTCATGACCTCATGCAGATTTCCTTCTGTCCACAAAAACGCCATATCTCTCTCTGTCAGCTATATGACAGTCACCTCACTGAAAAGTGAGTTTTGCTTTACAAAACTGAAGGGGATTTCTCAAGGGACAGAAGGGTGAAATTCTGACACTGCCTTAAGCAACGAAGAGCCCCATTAACATCTCTCCATTCATGTGATATGTGTCTTCCTGTTTTTCAGCTGAACCGTACTTTCCAGAACTGGAATTACACTGTATATGTGGTCAATATCAGGTAAATTAAGGAGAAAGATATTTTGCTGTATTCCTTTGGAGAATTAGCCCACCCTAATTAATGTCTGTTTCTTTCATAGCATCCACCCTGCCTCCATAAGAGAGGGAGCAAGACAAAAAAGAAGTATTAAAAGGTAATATTTTGAAAGACATTTTCTCAATGGAGACAACAGCTGCTATTGCAAGTGGCTTTACAACAGGCTTTATTGTCTGTTATTGGATTCACTGCATATTACTTGGCATATGCTGCAAGTCTGTAAATATATGATTGCTGGCAAGCTCAGTGTTCTGAATATGCTTAGAAACCTAATACTGGTTTATCATGTTTGTTTTGGTTTAAGCTTATTGAGCTTTAAAACTTAACAGATGATTTTTTCAGAGCTCAGGTTTCGTCTGTCACAAAACTGAACAGATACACAATATTTAAACTGTACAACACACCCAGATTTCTTTAGCAACAAGCTTTGGTACCCTGGTATCTGTCCACTGTCTCTGCATTTGTTCTCTTGAACCAGAGACTTTTGAGTTAACAGACATCTTGCTAGATGGAAAACACTGAAAAATCATGCTAGAATTGAAAGCTAAACGAGTGTGAGTTAAACTATTTACCATATGCTCTCATTTCCTGACTTCTGCTGGGCTTGGAGGCGCTGGAGTTGGAACGACCTCAAAGGCAGCCAAAGAAAGTTAGATGGGTCACCCCCCCTGAAATTCTGGCCTCCATGGGCTTCTTTGAAAGCAGCAGGCTGATTTCTGAGGGATGTCTGGGGAGAGAGGGAATCTTAGGACCAAATTAAGGAGAGGAAACCAAAACATAATTAGTCTTGTGAGGATGGGGCAATAAGTGGGTATGGGATGTATCTGTTTGCAGTGTAGGCAAAAGTCCTGTAAGAAAAGACTTTTAACTGCTGACTCTTGAGAATTGCCATGACAATGGCAGTAAAAGTTGGGCTTTTTAATATCAAGAGGTAGCCCAATATTCCCAGTTTACCATCAGGAAGTAGTTAGTGGTGCTTCCAGTTTAAGAGTTTGCCTAGACATGAAAAGATCTGTAGAAAGGTAGTATCTCCTTCCCACATAGCCACAGCAAAAAGACAGCTTTTATTGGCAAAACCATTTAACTGGTACACTGTAAGCCCAGTCTCTGAAAGGGCTCTTTTGCTGCTTGACCTACATTTACAGTAGGGTGTAGTGATGTGGGTAGGATTTTTTTTCACACTTCTAAATGATACGGTTATGCCAGCAAGGCCTTTCAAGTGGAGACCATGCCTCGGGTCTTACCAACAATCCGAGACTGCTGAGGAATGTAAAGCTTTCCCCATCCTTATTCCTGTATCTTTTTATGAGTCTAGCAGCTCAGCTGTACACCTGACTTCTCACCTTCCCACCACCATCCTGCCCTCTGTGCTTTTTTTCTTCTCCCTAGCGTACTGAAAAAAAAAAGGTTGAAGAGGGAGAAACTATTTTAGTAATTTCCCTTCCCTTCCATTTCCTTTCCCTCCCTTTTTGACATACAGTGAATATGCCACTAAATTGCTTCTCATAAAGTGTTACTTTAATGGGGAAGGAACCCCATCTCTATTTCTTTTGTTCATTGTATGTAATTTCAGAGGCAGTGGAATTACATGTTTATAATATGTCATTTTTCAAGGGAGGCCTGGCCTAATGAGAAGCTAGTCTTCTTGTGGGCTCTAGTGCACTTTGTGTCAAGGTCAAATGGCATTTTTTCATCATTCTGAATAATTTAGTATAAATGCTGATCATGTCACACGAAATTTTAATGTTCTCCAAATAATGAGGAGTGTCATGCTGTGAATGTTTTCTTAGAAAACAAAACAAAACAAAAAGACAAGTCAGGATCCTGCTCAATCTAGAAATCCAGATGGGGTAATGCAAGGATAATTAGAAATTTAAGCGAGCTAGATAATACATGACTAAGAAAAATTACACTTTTTACACATTGTATATGTACATACATATATATATATAAATATATATATGCATGATTTTCTGCCTTTTTCCATATAGCTTTCGTGTCTTGGATACATTTTCATGCATCATTTACCTCTTACAGAAGAAAAATTTGAGAAAAATTGGTTGAAGCATCTTTGGATCTTAGCTTTTCTGTGCATATATCTGTGCTTGTAGATCCCTTTCTTCTGAAACAAAAAAAAGGATCAGCTTCCCAGTAGTCTTCAGTGTTCCTGGGTTTAGTCACCAGTTTTTTAGTTCTTTGAGGTTCACACATCTGTTTCTGAATGTTGTGGGGAAGATATCTGGTGAATTTCTGAAGATCCATAAAGCAAACCTTTTTTTCCTACTACTTCTGGATTATTGCTGTCAAGATTCTTTGTTATACTTTCATTGGATTTTTCCTGGATAGGATTCTTGGGAAATCCTACAAGACACCAGGGTAATGTTTGAGAGTGTGAAAAATTAGCAGTTTAGAGGTTAGAAATTCTAAATACCTGATGGAAGTAATAATAAATCCTGACTGTCCAGGCGATCCACTCAAATATTATGGCTGAATTCTTCTATGTAACTTGCTCACAGACAGGTTTCAGGAAGCTACTATTAATTTAATGTTCCTATAAATTATTTCTGTGAATAGTTGCCCAAATGTTTTCTTATTTCTTCATTTTGGATAGTCGAGGATATGTCTGTTGCAGTCTTAAACATTCTGCTATTTCCCTTAGTTTTTAAGTACTTCTTATTCTATTTACCTTCATGTTCATCTAAACAGAGATTCACTCCACAGTTAAAATTTAAGACCTAATACAGATGTATCATGGCATTAATTTTATCTTTTACAGAAGTGAACATATTAATCTTAAATCTAATCTCACTAAGCCTTATTTCTCTTTTCTTAATTTTTCACCAGACTATAGCCTTCTTATTTCCAAGGCAGTATGCTAATTCTTAAAATTGTTCTTTGAGAAGGTTTTTCCTTTCTTTGCATAAATTCATATTCTTATAATTCAGATCACATTTTTTTTTGCATTCTTTTTGGATTAGTATTTCATAGAGCAGTTAAGAAAAAAAAAACAAAAACAAACAAAACAGTATCCCCCAGCCTGTTTTGTGCATTTTGCTTTGCTCCACTCTTATGTACCACACTGCTACCTCATCAAGGAATTTCAGCTATCACTCTCTCCACCTACTCTTCTTGCATATGAAAGAGGAAGAATCATTAGAGAGAATGATTCAGAGAAGAAATAGTAGCTGGAAGTGGGAGGTAGGAAGCTGGCTTTTTTTGTCACATTAAAAATAGGTGTTTTCCAAAAAATATTTTAAACTACTGCATTCTGGAGAAGAGCAAAACAAAACAAAATTATTGAAGTGGATTGTTGCTCTTTCATTGCTGTGTGTATGAGCTTCAGAAATCCAAAGTACACTGTGCCTATTAGGCATTATGTACCCAGTGATGAGAGACAGAAGGCCAAGTCCAAAAGTGCATATTATTATCAGCACCTTTAGTGCTGACACATCTCTGGATGACAGCAGTATAGATCAAGCTAATACTTTGGTAGATTATTAACTACTTTAATAGACAGAATTTTATCACAGCTATATTTGACTTCATGTCATTGTTCAATTTTTTTCCTCAGGTTGTGCTGTTTCTGCCTCTTAATCAGAGGGCAGCTGTTCAAAGCAGACAGGAGTTCAGCATGGGCTCTGGATATAGCTCTTTTTTGTCCCCACAATTTTTGCACAAACCTTTGAAAGCGAAACCAATTTGTAGATTTTATCCAAGTGGACCAATTTTGTGGATAAACTGTAAATGTGTTTGCTTCTTTCATTAATTCTTTGCCTTTTATGACTCTGCAGTTTTGTCAAAACTGTCTGTGACTGCTGCTGCTCCTTTTCTCAAAAAGTCCAACTGTTCCTAGGTTTTGTCAGACGACTACCTAGGGCTGCCTCGCAGCAGGGGAATTGGTCTTTGTTAAAGAGTTCAGCTCCCTTGCTTCTCCTTTCTTCTCTTATTTTGCAAGCAATTTTGAGAATTCAGGCCCCAATTAATTAATTAATTTTTCTCCACTTAACATACAATAAGTTTATGCCTGTTCCAACTTCCACTGATTGATTGTCATAATTTTGGCCTATTTCCAGTGTTGGGTTGCTCCTTCTATGGGAACCAATATTAATGTTAGTACTGTTAGACATCTCATCCAAATTAAAAACCACAGTGGTAGCCATCTGCATAAAAACTACAACATCTAAACAGAAATCCCTTGTCTTGGGAATGAAAATAAAGAGGAAAGCAGGAAATCAGAACTACCCATGCCTAGTCCTGCTCTTTTGAAGTCTGTGGGAGTTTTGCCACCAGTGTCAGTGAGGCATATTCAGGCTCCTGCATGCTGTGTTCTTGGGTGTTGTTTTGCTTAATGGAAAGTTTAATGCAGTTGGATAAAATGTTAATTAGATTGTGTAATAGTTTTACACAAGAGTTAGCAACACTAGAACTGCATAATTTTGCTTTTCTAGTCCTAAGTATTAAGCTTTTTACATTCTTTGTAGATTACTTCAAATTATTTGTTATGAAATAATTATGCTATTCTTGTTTTAAATGAACATATCTGTGATGTCTACTCCTATTTCAAAAATTTTTTGGGTTTCTACTGGTGAGGTTTTAGGAAGGACTTGGACCTGGCTCATCTCTACTCCCCACAACTTCAGTATTACTGAAGGTAGTAAAGGACAGCCTTTACCAGGACTGAGAAATATTTTTAAATGCTGCATAGCATGTACATTATATGCAATATTTCTGTTTGAAAAAACAACCAAATAAGCACCAAATGAAAATCCTCAGGTTTCTCCACGGTGCCCTGCTGGCATCTTGTGTCCATGACCTGTAAAGAAAGCCTTCATCACAGATGGAAGAATTTGGGATTTTCTTTTCAGTGACTGAAGGATGATCCCTTCTTAGTCTCTTGCTGAAGCTTCCTGCACTTTTCCAGCTTCCAATGACTTCCTTTGTCTTTCCACTGACTTTAACTAGATTTAGAGTAGGTCTGACATTTGTTGGATGCTGTTTTTAGAAAAGCAGTGTATTGAGGAATGGGGAATGGGAGTTTTCTTTGTTGTTCCACATCGTAGTGCAAGTGTAACCAGAAACTCATTTCAGCAAAGACCAGCTGTTCCAAGTGAGGGATACCAGTCCTTTCTGGTTTGTTTCTTTGCAACATTCTCTAGTAATGAATAGCCTTCATACCAAATTAGCACATATTATAAGCTCTTTCTGTTGAAAAGCCATAGTTGATTGTATTCCCACACCAGATCTGCAAGGGGGAGCGAGACCCAGAGACACAAGCGCAGGCATGAGGCATGACCATGGTGCTTGCAAAATTGTTCTGCTACAATAGTCATTAACTTAAAAGGAAGACTTAGGATGCTTTTATTTTTAGTAGTCCAAAAAGTAGCTGCAATTTTTAGTTTTGTGTCATGAAGTATCAGATTTTATATTCTGACTATAACATCACCTTCTCCAGGGAAAATAAACTCTTCATCCTTGACATTTCTTTGAATGTGTCTATTATGTCAAGTCATATTTTTTTCTCTCTGTTCTGAACATTTTAATATATTGCAGTCAAAATCACCTCAACTAAAAGATTGTTCACAACAGAGATGCTTTTGTGGAATGCTTTTAGTTTCCCTCTACTTTCATACTTATTTCTGCCTTATTCTCTGTGTTTTCTAACATTTTGCCTGCTCTTTTTATTACATCTTCTCTGAGTGACTTATGGAACAATCAGCTCTTTTTCTGTCTGCCCAGCTAATGTGAAGCAGTTAAAACTATTCACAGGTGACTCTGTGGGCCTACCTGTGCTGCCAGATATTGGTTATAGATACCCATCACCATTTACCTTCAGAGACAACAAAACCATAAGATTAGTAAAGAATTTAATGTTGACATTTTAAAACTATTTAAAATATGCCAGGGTAGTCAGCGCTTAAATTCCCAGTGACTTGTAGTGGAAATTTAGATTCCCTGAGTATTTAGGTTCTTTAAAAATAGTTCTTTATATTCTTTAAATCAAGCGATACTAACTGTGAAAGAAATTAGTGGTGATTTGTGAAACAGTCTGACAACAGCAGCAATCCACTGTGAGTTCAGCCTGTCTGGTGCAGCAGAAAGGAGAAATGTGCATGGCTAATTTCCAGCCCCATCTCTCCAGGTGCGAGGCAGCCTGTGCTGCAGGGTCGGTGTGGTTTGTTAATCCTTCCTTGGGGCTCCTCGCAGGGCGCAGCAGCGAGACCACAGCCCGTGTGTAGGCACCGTGTCCTGGAATAGCTCTGAGTCACGCTGCCCGAGAAGAAAGCTGGCTTTGTGGTCCGGCCGTGGCAGCGCAGCGCGCGCTCCGCCGCCGCCTCCTGCGCCTCTGAGCAGGATGCAGCTCTGTAGAGTCAGCCCTCTCTCTCAGCCAGCTTCGCTCAGCACGCCAGGACAAAGTGGGACAGACACCGGTCTTCCCGAGCTTTCCTGCTTGCTCCAGCTCTCACCATTTCAGTCAAAGAAAAGAGAAACATATTTATCCCTGCTGGGTTTACCTACACCACAGTCCATTTTTTATTATATCAATTGCAGTAATATTGACACTACACACAGATAATGTGTAATTTGTGATTGATTGGTGCGGTGAGAATCTATCTGCCTTTATGTGTCGCACAATAAAAGATTTAAAGTTGGATGTAGCAAATACAGTGACGCCAGCAGAGCATGACAAGCAGTGTCATTTATTTGAGTGCAGGCCTACTGTTTCCCAAATTGAGAATTTGCTCTTCACCATTATAATGTTTTCTTTCTGGTATCTGAGTGTGACAAAAGTGGAAGGAAGCACTCAACTTTATATTGCGTCAGCTGTCAAGTTAAAAGGTATTTATTTACTCTGGGAAGCTAGCATGAGTCATTCTGAAAAGTTTGTGGAAATTGTTTTCATCATATTATGGAGTAGGCTCTTATTATACAGTATACATGACTTGTGCTCTAAGAGTTCCTCAGAAAACAACAGATTGGTTTAAGGGATTATTTTTATCAGCGTTTCATAATCGATAATTTCTCTGTAGTTTTTCAATATAACTGCAACCAGTTCTACCTGATCTACGATTATCCCTTCTGTTTTGTTGATGTTATGCTTCCTGACAAGTATGGATACTAAACATCATTTTGGTTAGTTGGGAATCCTGAAACAGGCAGCTAAGCAGTAGTGGTGACTGTTCAGAATGTCTGTTCTGCAGCCAGGTTGCTGAGGTAGGGAGTGGCATCAGTATATTAAGTTTTCCTCTTCTGAAGTAAAGGGAATAGATGAATGAAGCCAGAATCTTTTAGGAAAGATGGTTAAGCGCCAGGAGACTCTGGGGCTGAAGTACTGGAGGGCTGAAGGAATTGGCAATCCCGTAGGCAATTTCCATACTTCTGCTAAAAATAAATGCCGTAATAAATTTGTGCTTGTAACATATCTGAGGTATACAGCAAAAGCCTGCTAATGCATATCCACCCTACTGAGACTATTTGGCATATACATGTTAAACACACCACAGAGACCAAAGGAATGCTAGGAGGAACTCTGTATCTCTGGGAGCAGGGAAGGAGCGACCTGGCCAGAGGGAGCTGGAATTTCTCTGCTAAAATACATCCACTGGGAAAAGAGAAAGCCAAGCCTGCAGGTGGTAACATTTTTATCTTTCTTCTCCAGCAACATGTTACCAGTAAAATAGTGAATATGTCAAGAAAATTAGGCACATCTGGAAAGTGCAGTTCTGAGCTGTCATCGTGGGGATGCCTTTCTAAAAGATTTTTTTAATTGAAGTCCTGGTCTGTCTAGGAAGGAGTACCTACTAGCCCTCTTCAGCACCCCTACAGATTTTTTTCTGCTACTCTTCTTCCTGTAGACCACAAACCCCTTTAGCTCACTGTTGCTTTCTTGCATGGGGGGCCACAGGTGAAAGCACCCCTGATGGGTGTGTGCCCTGGATGTGTGCTGGCAGTGCCATCGCTCCCCAGGCTGCCAGGAACAGCTCACACACTCCAAAGGTCTGTCTTTATTAAGGCTCTGGGGTATCCAAGGGCAAGGCTAAGATGAAGACAGCCCAAAGCAGGTTTGCTTTTTCCCTTTTTCCACATTTTGGCTCCTGTGGACATCCAATGTTCCATGCTTTAGTGGCTTACCTCCTACTAGCCAGAGCCGAGCAATGCTCTTGTGTACCAACATGTTCTCATCTCCAACATGTGTTTCCTTTTGTCCCAGGAGGAAATTTCTGGGCCTTCCACTCTGGGCTTATTTCCTGTGTCCTGCTAGAACTGGTTTGCTGTTCATGATTTCCTTTCCAGAAAAGCTATGTTTTTAGACAAGGGTGGGGACTGTTTTATTTTGTTCACAGGAAAGAGGCTTGGGCACTTTGAACTACGTCTTATGCTCAAGAAAGTAGCAGTGGGCTACAGTACAGAACAGCTCTTAGTGCTTAAAATTCAATTACTCATCTGAGGAACTTGACTTTCCTAATTATGACTAAAAGCTTCAGAAGTATGTCAGGGTGTTTTTCACTCTGTAAAAATCTTAAGAGATTTAAGTGTTAGGCATCTGTTCTTTGTTAATCTCCTGGTCTTTCTCTGTAGTCAGTGTAGAGGTGGATCCTCTGCAGGATGACTTGTCCTACCCTGACAAGTTTTGTGAGGTGGAAATAATCAGCTCTTAAGTTCCTAAGCCATCAGCAACCAGATTTTTAAAATTAATTAGGGCTCATTTAGAACTTACAGCTCTATGGTTTCATCTTCTGAACTCCTCTGAAGACATTTCTTAGCTCTTTTGATGAGATGCTTCTTTAAAGGTAACTAGAAGATAAAATTTCCCAACCATATTTTCTTGCCATGGCCCTATATATATAAAAATATTAATTTACAGCTAACGAGCAACACAGTTTTGGTGACACTGTTCCATACTCAGAAAACCAGAGTTTGTCAGATATTTTTATTTCCACACATTTGGCCTCTGCTGTTCTGACTGAAACACTTGGATAATTTTCTTATCAGTTTTAGTGCTTTGGCTCTTCTGGTTTATAATTCTACCAACAACATCAATTTAGAAGAGGAAGACATCCGACAGAAGCTCATAAGTAATAATCGATCCATGGAAGAAGGATATCAACTTCATGCTGTGGATGTTGATCCTGTGGGTAAGTAATGTTCAGCAATTTATTTTTCCTTGTTCATAAATAAGCATCTTCTATGTTAAAATGATCACACATTTCCAAACAGTATGACTGTTTCAGATTTTAAATTGTCCCTATAAGCTTCATTGTTCCACTAATCTGAGAGGGCCATGCTCAAAACACCACTTTTTAACAGAAACAAAGTTGTCCAGATTGCTTTAGTCAATATCTTGCTGTTTGGTTCAAAGAGGCTGGGATAGTTCCTGACAGCTCCTCTGGTGGTTTGAGAATAACGAAATATGCTTTACAGCCAGAGCTAAAATGAGATATTCTGGACCTCCAAGGCCCCTCATCCCCACTTCTCAATCTTGTTTGTATTCCTGACAGCTGTTAATCAATCTTCTTTCAGCTCTCATCTCTTCCCATGCAATTTCTACCAAAGATTGCCCTTCCTTTGGGAGGGAGGAGCTGGAGGCTGCTGGAGTGCTGATGGATGCAGCACACACGTTCAGCTCTTCCTTTGAGCAGCAGCAGCATGTGTGATCCCTCAGTGTGCACCCCTCTATTGCCACTCTATTGCAAACAACCAAGCATTTCATTTGAAGACAATTTTGTGCTGTAGACTGGTTGATGGGCTGAGGACAAGAAGTGGAAGATAATTAGGTGAAGAAATTTACTATTAACACTGATATACTCATTTTTACAGAAAAATGTTTAGCTGAAGAAAACCCTCCAAACTATTTTTGGCCAGATACCAGGCCTACTGTGACCAACTTCACATTTTGCCACGGGAGCTCAGTTCAGACTGCATCAAGAACCTGGTAAGTGTTCAAATATCTGAGAAGCTGAGTTGTTTCAGATGCAAATTTCTGGTTATATGTAGTTATTATTTGGTTATATATAGTGGTTGCCATGGGCTGGTATTGTATTTCAGGAAGATTTTTTTCTAAACTGTGAGAGATTAGGTGGGTGCACTAATAGTATGTATTTCATTGATAGAAAAAAGACTCATTTACCACTTCTGTAGGGCGTTTTGGGGCCCACAATTAATACATGTTCAGCATCACTACAAAAATGAACCTTTCTTACAGAATGAAACTGTTTTATTCAAGTCATAGAATCATAGAATGGTTTGGGTCAGAAGGGACCCTAAAGATCATTTATTTCCAAACCCTCCTGCCATGGGCAGGGACGCCTCTAACTAGACCAAGTTGGTCAGAGTCCCATCCATTTTTTCCAGGACCACTTCCAAGGATGGGGCATCCAGAACTTCTCTGGACAGCCTGCGCCAGTGCCTCACTGCCCTCAAAGTAAAAAAAAATTCTTCCTAAGATCTAACTGAAACCTAATCTCTTTTTATTTAAAACCATTTGCCATTGTCCTGTCACTACATGCCCTTGTAAAAAGTCCCTGTCCAGATCTCCTTTAGATGCTGGAAGTTCCCCAGAGCCTTCTCTTCTCCAGGATGAACAACTCCAACTCTCTCAGCTTCTTCATAGGAGAGGTGCTGCAGCCCCCTGATTATCTTCATGTGTCTCCTTGGGACTTGCTTCAACAAGTCCACATTTTTCTTATCTTGGAGGGCCCAGAGCTGGATGCAGTTCTCCAGCTGAGGTCCCATGAAAGCACAGTAGAGGGGCAGAATCACTTCTCTCAGCCTGGTGGCCACGCTGCTTTTGATGCAGCCCAGGATGGCTTTCTGGGCTGCAAGCACATATTGCCCAGTCTTATGAAGCTTCTCCTCAACCAACATGCCTGAGTCCTTCCCTTCAGGGCTGCTTTCAATCCATTCTCTTCCCAAGCCTCTGTTTGTGCTCAAGATTTGCCTGACCCACACACAGGACCTTTATGTTACTGTACCCAAAGCTTCACATTTGCTACCACTTTACCACTACTATCTGACTTGTGTAAGAATTAGAATAAAATTCTATGAAGATGAGATGAGTATTTGGTTTAATCCAAAACACCTCGTCTCATTAGGGGAAAAGTAAAAGAAATTGTGAAACAAATATGTTGCCAGTAGTTAGTCATAACTGAAGGTGGGGATAATCTTATGCTTAAAGATTTGAACTTGAATTTTTAAGGTTTAGGAAATTTTCCCTAATTTAGTCTTTTTTTGCAAACATCTACGAAAGACTTTGACTCAGTATGTCTATTTCCCATTTGTAAAATGGGAATATTAGTGCTTCTGTTTATATATTACCAAAACATTATGGCTTTGAGTGCCTTTGAGTGCTATCATGGTTATGATGATGCAATATTAATTAATTCCTTCAGTATTTAGGGTGATTACTATTAAATGCAATGTATTATCCACCCACATTGCATCTGGAACATGTTCTGAGAAGACCAGATCTTTTACTTTTTGAAAACAGTATGGCAACGTGGATATGAATCAGCTTTGAGGTTTGGTGCCAAACAGGAAAGCAACTCGCATTATATTTAAATAACTCACTTCCTCAGCCTCTTAATCTTGTACAAGAACTGATTCTGACTGGCCAACTTCACTTGTGAAGTGAGTAGTGCAGAAATCAAATTGTTTTTATGTCAGAGCCTCAGAATCATTAAAAATTAAGGTTTCTGGCCTTTGCTGTCTCAGTACTGCTTATCTTTATTATTCATACGTGGTCTACAATATACCATTGACTGTGTACAGCATTTCTCACTAAAAAAAATAAAAAATTACTGTGTTCTGCCCTTTTGCTGTGCCTTCCTTGCCTCTGCCTCCACTCTGGCTCCATTTTGCCAATATGGAGCACTGGTGGGATTTGTTTGGAGAGAAGAGGAAGCTCTTAACAGTCTCGTCTAGTCATCTGCATTCCACAGTAGGTGATTACCTGTGCTGTTATCAGCTGTGTGATCAGCTGAGGAATAATGTTATTTTATCATGTGCTGAGTAAAGGGATAAATTTTTCCCATTTACCATCCTTCCTTTTTCCATGCTGTGACAACATGATGGTCTTTAAAGAAAACGGAGGCAAAAGTGTGTTTAATTTTGGAGCCATTTTTTTCAGGGTGACAAATATGATTCAGAGATTGGAGGATCTCTCTTATGAGGAAAGGCTGAGGGAGCTGAGCCTGTTCAGCCTTGAGAAAACTGAGAGGGGACATCATCAATGTCTATGAGTATCTGAAGGGAGAGTGTCAGGAGGATGGAGCCAGGCTCTCTTCAGTGGTTCCAAGCAATAGGACAAGGAGCAGCGAGCAGAAACTGATGCACAGGAAGTTCCCCCTGAATGTGAGGAAGAACTTATTTACTGTGTGGGTTACCAAGCACCAGAACAGATTGCTCAGAGAGGCTATGGAGGCCCCCTCACTGGAGTTACTTGAGAAGTGTCTGGACACAATCCTGTGCCATGTGCTCTGGGATGACCCTGCTTGAGCAGGGAGGTTGGACCAGATGACCCACTGTGGTCCCTTCCAACCTGACCCATTCTGTGATTCTGTATTTTGCTAAGGTAAGGCTTTTAAACAAAAAAAAAAAATGGAATCTTTATATCTGCCCCTCACTTGGGACCTGGATCCAATAGTGACCTACCTTAGATTTCATTAGTGGAATAAATGTATACCTTCACGTGGCTCCTGTGCATGTTCTTATGAGAGGTATTATGTCTTGCTATTGACTAGATCAAGATGAAATTACAGAAACAGCATCTGACTAGGCCATAAGAGAGATATAAAAATTTTAGTCATTATTTGGGTCCTTCCTGAAATACAAGGTGAGAATTTCCACTGAAGAACTGGGGTTTCTCTCAGCACTGCCATTTAATCATTCATATATTTTCACTGTCAAGTATACATATTGTATTTCACTAGGGGCCATGTTGCTTAGGAATATTGTGAATTGAGAAGAGTGGACTGTGACACCTACATAAGAATTATGAAATATTTATGTGATTTTGTCACTATACTTCATGTGAATTTTGTCATTTCTCTTCTGTAGCTATTTGGGTCTGCAGAATTATACATCATACTGGGGTCAGCCTGATCTTAGAAATTGCACAGGTGGGTATATTAATGTTGGTCTTTGAAATCTTTGACTCTTTACTCTTCGTGCTAATTTCTTTAAAAATATCAGTGCAAAGTAAACAATTAAACTCTGGAGAAGTGCACTCAAGTTTAATTCAGGTCACCCATTGAAAACTCTGGATACCAATTACTGAATTAAATCAATCTCTTCAGGCAATTTGATCAAGAGTAAAGGAAGGTGATATCTTACCTCTGTTTGATATTCAAGTTAGGACAAGTTTTTAAATATTTCAAATGCCTGTCAGGGGAAAGACTCCTGCTCTCTTCACCGGACTTATAATCAGACATTTTCCGGTTTATTCTCTGTTTCTAAAATACCCCTTGGTGTCATTCTCGCTGTGAAAGAGTAATAGAATAACAGGACAACAATGTTGTGGTCCCTTTTTTTAGTGCCAAATCTAGTGAAGAGAATCATATGGTCATATGTATTTCAGAGCACCTACAGTAAGCTCCTGTTCTGAATTGCTGTCTTGGAGAAGACTCTTTTTCTTTCTTCTTTGAGAGAGATGTCCTAGAGAGCCTGGCTACCTAACTCAGTCAGTAGGGTACTTGCAGGCAGATCATATGAAAAACATCATGTCATGTAAAATGAACATTCCACAGTAAATATCTAAAAACCCATGTTATAAGAAACAACCCACAGCCAGCTGCAGACTAAAGAAGACTGATCTCTCAAAGTCTTGTTTGCAAATTCCAATAAATCTCAAACATTTTGATGCTGTTAAAAGTTAGTGTCCATATTAGTTTTCTGTCCAGGTTGAAATTGAAATTGCAGTTTAACATGTTTTGCCATCGGACAGGCTATCAAACTTTCCTTACCAGGAAGGTTCTTCTCATGAGATTTGCTTGTGTGTTGTGCTTGCCAGGCCTCTGACAAGTAAGAGTAGCATCCTCTAAAAGAACAGAAACATTTTCAGGGGGGTCAGACTTTCTTCAGAAAGCTTAGAAGAGTGAACACTTTTTCAGTGATAGAGACTTTGGATGTATTTGTTTCACTTCAAGAGTGAAACTTTTTCCAGGTTAAAAAGAAAGGATAGCATAAGGACAGAAAAAAAGAGGTAATATGCATTTTATTCCTCTCTTTTTCATTCAACCACCTCTATCTATAATAGTTATGATTTGCAAACTCAAAATGAAGAAAAGAAAGACACAGCCAATGAAGACAGTATATAATCATGAGGTCCCATATATCTTTTTAAAAATTATAAATTTGCAAAAACAATGAAATCCTTGTTCATTACAAATACCATGGAACATACTCTAACTTTCAACAGTGATGATAAAAATCTGTATTTCTGGATTACTTCAGGCCTGTAATGCGTTATTTTCTCTTTTTGCTTGGTTCTGTATGCTTACAGAAAATGCAGCAGATATCGCCAATCAGCTTCTGAATCTCACTGGTGAGGGGCAGCAGCTGACCTCTGACAAAGTAAATGACGTTGTGCAGAAACTCAAAAAGATTGTGAATGATGAAGAAATTGATGAATCTCTGGGTTCTACCGTGGTGACAATTTTTTCTAATATTCTGACCAGTTCAGACAGTGTATTGGCAGCCTCATGTTCAGAGTAAGTATTTCTGCATTTGAGAAAAGCTGCAAGGCTGTAAGGATTCTCCTACCATGTAGAAAAACCAGAAAATCAAAGTTTTCTGATTTCCATCAAAAAGAATTTTCCAAAATAGATACACAAATATTTCTTCTTTTAAGTGTGCATGACAAAGTGTTTGGATGGAAAAGAAGTCTTCTGATACGCGACACAGCATGGACATAAGTATGGTTGGGGAATTATTTCAGGACCAGTGATATGTAGTCAGGCAGTTTCTGTCAGTCAAAAGCTTTTGTTTTCAGAGAGATGCATAAATTTACAGTCTAACAGTCTCCTTGTGAATACACAGATGGGTGATAGAAACATAGTAACAAGAGGATCATCTTGTGATGTGGGAAGTATGCAGAGCATAGGTGGGGGTTTTTTTCTGTATTCGGTTTTCAGAGTAATTTTTATTTCTGTTTTTAGAGCTCTAAAAACTATTGATGCCTTGGCTTTAAAGATCAATTTTGCTGGACCGTCCATGAGTATTTCAACAAGAAATCTCGCACTTGGAGTGTCTTCAATAAACTCAACTTCCTTCAAGGGTGGTTCTTTCAGCGTCAGTCCACAGAATAATGCATCTGATTTCCAGGTACAGAACAAGCAGCTGTATTTGAGCATGAAATGTCCCTGTTGTTCCAAGTGTGTTTACTGTGGTTCCTATAAATCCACTTACAACTCCCAGTTCTGAGCCTACTTTCTATTTCCTTTTTCCTACAGTCATCCAAACAGATAACAGATTATTGTAGTATTTCCTTGAGTGACAGGAAACACAGATAAACTCACATTCCATGCAGATAAAAAGTAATTTGCTTACAAATCCAGAACACTTGACCCCTTTTTTTAGTTTTGTGGTTTTTTTTTCACTAGTGAAAAAGGAAAATAACCCTTAACGATCTGTGGTACTGATTGTTGTACACTGTCTAACAACTCTATTGGTGTCTTTCAGCTTTAAAATAAGATACCTAGATATAGATATCTGCATGGAGATTTCCACAGATACAATAGTTCTTCAACCTTCCAGAATAGTTTAAACATTTAGTGCTAAAGGAGACCTAAGTCTGATCCAGTTGTCCACACACAGGTTGGTTGGCTTGTACCATTTAGGATGTCTGAGGCAGTTCAAGTCATTCATGTGGAGCTTGGCCAGCCTAGACATTAGAAATGAAGCAAACAGAGATCACACAAAATTTAGGAAGTGCTACACTATCTAGACAGGATACTATAGTTAACATATTTACCATCACCTCAAAAATATTTTTTCTTCCGTTTTTTCTCACAAATAGAAAAAAAAACACATCTGAAAGTTTTAAATACTATTTGAGATGCACATGAGCACCTGTAGGATTTTCCAAAGGTTCTTTTGAAATCAGTAGTAATAAGGTGCCAAGTATTTCCTGTCTGCATCTTAAGGCACCTAAATTCTTTCCAAAATGCAGTGCAATTTTTTTTTAATTAAATAGGAAATCTGTGACAGAGGTAATGTAATCTCAATTTCCTGGGTGTTTAACCATTCAAGTACAGTGTATCTTACTTGAGAAACACAAAGAAAGTGTTACACAGGAAAAGAAAAAATCTGCTGTCATTTGGGCCAGGGGAACTAAAACTGAATTCAACAAAATATGGCATTATAAAAACAGTTAAAGACTAATCACTAGAGTATAAGTATGGAAACAAATTAATTCCTGCTGAAAAACTGGCAACACAACAATCCTAATAAATGCCTGATCATTTTATAAGATACTGTATAGAGTAAAAATCAAAACAGTAATAAAGACATAAAAAAATCTACTTTCTAGAAAAAGTAGTAGTAATATTGTCAGCTTCAGGACTTGCACATGTATATAGACTTTGGATCAAAACTCAAATGCTTGTTTAGATAGATAAAAATAGATTTAATGTACTTGATTGTTCACATATTTATATTCCTAGATATTTTAACTAAAATTTCTTTGAATCAATTTTATCAGAAATTTTTTGTAATTGTAAATCTACTTTTGTTTCGCTCTCATAATAGCTGTTTGTGAAGCTGAATAGTTCTTTGTTATCAAAGGAATGTTTCTTCTACAGATTTCATCCTTTATTTATGGAAAGAGGAAAGGAAAATTCCAAAGCCAGGTTTTGGATGATCGCACGTATAACAGAAATTACCATCTGTGGCTTGAGGACATCCAGGAATTTTCTGGTCCTGGAATCATTTATTACAGCACTGTCTAAATAATCATAAAATCCAAACTCTGTCAAATTATTTATAATGTTCCTACTGGAACATGGGTTTCTTCTCAGACTTTCACATTTCCAACAGCTGATTTAGAATTCTTAGCATCCTTCCTACCAGAAAAGTTGCAGCAGCTGTGGGAACCATTTATATTTTCCATGCCTGTCAGAAAGATATTTGCTATCCCTGGTGAAGGGAGATTCCCTTGTGAAAGCCCAGGTTTTTTGCCAGTGATGTGATGATCTATCCTAGGCTCATCAGGGAACGTTAAACTCTTCAAGCTGTATGTCAGAACGTTTCCAGATTTTATTTTTTTTTTATTTTTTCTTCAAGTAGATACCAAGCAAATCTATCCATGGCAAGATTTGGAAAGATTCTATTTCAGTCCCCTGTGTCTTTATGTTTCTTGCCAAACCTTTGACTAAGTTAGGTTTTGGTGATTCATATTATTAAACTGTTCCTGTAATATATCCATGCTGCTTTGGAGAAGCCTCTTCCACTCTATTTGCAGACAGATGCCTAATGGAACATCTTTATCACATATACCTTTGTGTATACTGTGGCAGAATCATCCTCTGAAAGCCTGGTTTTGAACTACATTTACCCCTGTCAGGAGATGTCTATGAACTACTTCTTCCTGATTTCCAGGGGTGAATAATCTTGTCTGTAGCCTATGACTTTTAACTTTCTATTAGCTAATGGTGCTTTTAGGATTATATGATTGTCCAAGAGAGGAATAAATACAGGACCAGGATGCCTCTAGGGAAGTCAGTAGTGGGAAGGCCCATATTTCACAGTGAAGTTCTTAAGTGCTTTTACTATAGAGCCACTGTGCTTGCTCTGGCTTGCTCCCCTTCCTGCAAGGGATATGATGGCTCACCTTGAGTAGGCCATGGTGGGAAAGTGACCATAGAATTGCTAATAAAATCCAAGGTTGCATCCTCTTTCATTTCCTACTCACTTGCTATATTCCTGAGAGGCTTTTTTTTGATGTTGGATACATGGCCAGTGTAGATTAAATTTATATGATGTCAGAAAGTGTCTTTTTTTGTGCTATATAGCACAATAAATATGGAAAAGTGACACTAACAATTTTTAAATCTCATTTTCATAACAGAAGAACTATAAAAGCTCATAAGAGAATTATTTCAGATGTGCGGACCCAGACAACTGATACAATTTAAGAAAGATTCAGAGCATATTTTTTAGTTCTCAACATTTTTTGTAATGAGTAGAAGTATCTTGAATGTTACTGAAAATGATTATGACTGTCATAATTACCATGACATTATTTCCAAATCATCATTATAGCAGTGGAGGAGTTTGTTTCTTTGTTAGTTTTATCTAATACCTTTTTGTAGCAGAGGCTGATCTCATGCTGGAAAAGTGGAAAACCTCCCCAGCCTTTAACTTACTTATTTATTGCATCAACTCTTACATAGACACAAGTCTCATTAGTGTTGGTTGGTTCTAGTCCCATATCTAGATATTTCTGTGTAAGAGTGTGAACCCAGTTGTGGACAACAGATGGTTTGTTTTTTGTTTGAACATGTTCTCCTCTTGTTTTCATTTAACAGATTGATTTTGACAAGGATCAGACAAGTGCCTTAGCTTCTGTTGTTCTGCCGCCAAGTTTACTGAAGAACTTAAGTCAAGATGAGTTTGAAGTTATATCCAGGGCTCAGTTTACTTTCTTCAATAAAAATGGTCTTTTTCAGGTAAACATTACTGTTCTTGAAGTAATTTCAGTTAGGGTGAATCAAAGCAAGCTGCTGGAAGTTTCCTGTAGTGTAATAATTTCGAGTATTTCATGACTTACAGGAATTAAAAGGCAACAGCAAATTTAGGCACTAAAGACAGCCTTATGTTCAGAGTAGCAAAATAGTTGAAGTGCCCAAGTTGAGTTAAAGTCAGTGGTTTAACTGCAAATTCCTGTCACATGTGAAATAAACATTTTCTCAGGGTAATCTATGGAAAACTGTATCCCAACTGCTTAAAATCAGAGGAAAGCAGCAAGGCCTCCTAAAAAAAAGCCTTTAACTTCTGTTAAAATGCATTAATATAAGTCCTAGATGTTCAGTGGAGCCAGGTTCTTTTCTATCAGGAGGGAATTTGGCATATAACACTGCCAAGTACTCTCTTTTCCTTGCAAGAGCTGGTTAGCAGTCATATCCAGCTGACTGCTTTGTATTCGGTTGGAAATCCTGGGCTGGTGGTGAGCAGCCAGAGAACATTTGTTTATGTATATACATTATCCTTTTCATACCTGTGTTCTCATAAGCATACCATATTTTAATAGGAATAAAGATAACAATACTTGCACCTGAAACCTAAACATGCTCAGGTGGATTTGATGTTTTATTTTCTGGATCCTCTCAAATGGTAATTGTAAATAGTGTCTGCGTGGTAGATGCCAAAAATATTAGGAAGAATTTGCAGCTTGGAAAAAGAAAACCAAAACCACACTCATTTGGAAAAAAGAAAAAAGAGTTAATTAAGAAGGAAACACTGTTTCATGGTGAACTGTAGAATGTGTCTCAGAAGACTGGAGTTTTGTTTTCCCATCAGTATTTCAGGTGACCTTTGGCTCTTGTGCATCCGCAGAACTCCGTAGTATTGTATTGTCTCTATATTATTGTTTTTATTGGCAGTGTATCCAGATTCTTCAGATAATCTAGGCAAGAAAATACCCATGACCCACAGTTGCCTTCTGAAATACACCCCAAAGTATTTTAATTTTAAATTGCATTCGGTTTAAGCCTGCTTTTGAGAAAAACAGGATGGATATCTTTAATAAAAAAAGCCCAGAAGAATACAGATGGAGGCTGGTCATAATGGCATAAAATCACATGAAGTCAGAATGTGTCCCTTAATGGTGCTAGAATGCATTTCTAAGTGGTACTTAATAAGCCATTGAAAAGCAAAAACCATAAAAACTGCACCTTAATTTGCAACTAAAATGCCTTTCATTTTTTGTGTGTTTTTCAAACTCTTCATGGGTGATGTGTTTAACACAACAAATTAAAAATGTGCAATCCTCACATTTTTAAGATGTCTAAAAATACAGGAAGTTAAAGAAAAAGGGGATTAAAATAAGGCCTACAAAGAAACTGATCCACATGCCATCTCAAACCAAATAACTTTAACCATTAGTATGAGTATTTAATTTTTATTGCATTTGATATTGCAATTACAAATATCTGAACACTATTAGCTGTACTCCTTAAAAGTATTCAACATAACAGGGAAACATTCTTTGCAGCATTGGAGGTGGTGGCTTATTTTATTGCAACTGAGAGAATTCTAGTAAGTTTTATTTTGTAATTATTTAAAGATGGTTCCATTTCTTATAGGACTATATAAAAGCTGTTCAGGGAGGGTTTCACTTCACCAAAGGCAGCTGTGTTGAATGTACACATCTATGCCTGAACTGTTGAACTTTAGCTGAACACAGCCTTATGGCTAAATAAGTAGTAATCTGTATTTTACTTTAATGCATACAAAAGAATATATTAAATTACCTTCCCTGAAGAGACCAGCTGTGTCTAGTTTTTCTTATCTGCTACAGACAGAATCCACTGAAACCTGTAGAAATCTGTCCAGGGACTTTCATAGACTTTGTCAAATGTTCAAATTTAGGTGGTAGCCAAGAGACTTTTTCTTGTCTGAATACTCAAGAACTGCCTAGAAATTTGCATTTTCTTTCCTCTTCAGTTTTTAAGGTTTTAGGGAATTTTGCCACAAAGTTCAGTATAATCTGAAATACTGTGTCTGAAATATGCTTAGATATAGTTATTAAGAAATAGAATATTTTTCTCAGGATAATGTGCACTTAATAATTGAAGCTATTGTGTCTCTCATGAGTGGAGGAGAGATCTCACAAGCCCAGTGCTGAGCTGAGCATAACCTCTTGTTATGTTAACAAAACTCCTCAACGGAAGGAAACAAGGGTTCAGGAGTTTGGCAGACCAGATTTTGGAAGGAAAGTGAGTGGCAATAGACTTCATTTGGCCTAAGATCTGCAGCAGGCAGTGAATAAGCTTCCCAAACAGGCATCTAAATATGCAGGTTTCAATAGAAGCTCATCAAAAGAAAATAGCATTTCCAATGCACTTCCATTTTAATAAATAAGTTTTCAAGGAAAATGTCTCTTCTGGAAAATTGTCAGGTGCAGGTTAAAAATCCTATTGGTCAGTGATAATGTCAAAATTCTATTTAAATCCCACTCAAATAAGACCTTACCAAAAATGTTATCTCCTTCACTATGTAAAATTGCATTGCATTTGTTTACTACTTCATAGTCAATCATTTTAAGATGGAGGATGATTTAACAACTATATGCAGAAAATGGTTTATTCTCTAAAAATTTACATTTACTGAGGGACAGTGTCAACAATAAGATAAGAGAGCTCGTTCATGCTTGTTTAGGGAAATGAGCTAATCATATCATGGGTTGTTATCTGCCACATTGTTTGAGTTATAATTTTGTTTGCTTTCTAACCTCTCCCTATAATTGTGCCTATGCATGTTTATGGCTACAAGGAAAATAGGGAAGCTTCCATGAGGCTAACCCATAATTTGATTTTATAAACATAATGTTCTTACATTGTGTGATCAAAAGTACAGAAATGCTGACAGCTTACTTATTCTGGCACGCTGCAAAAATGAAACTGTGTACTCTGGCTTTTTAATGTTATGTGCAGTGTAAGCATTTATTATATTTCCCTTAATCTTTTGAAGGATGCAGAAAATCCTACCAATTTGACCAGTTTTGTGGTGGCATGCAGTATTGGAAACTTAACTATTCAGGATCTTCAGGATTACGTGAAGGTTACAATCAAGCATACGATAATTCAGGTAAAACAAGACTGATTATTCAGAGCAACAGCAATGCAGATTATATGTGGTAAAGGCTAATCATATAGCCTGATTCATATAGATGGATGTTGAGTAAGAACAAACTCAAACTGAAATTAAAAAGTCTAGAACAAAAGCATGTAAGCAAAAAGTAGAAACACTCTCCCCTCGTCATTTCTACTCCCTTTTTGACCTAACATTTGTCTGAAAGACCATTGATTCTGCCCCTCAAAGGTAATTTCTGTACCAATAGCTGTAGGTGAAACCTTTGTTCATGAACATATTTGTGACCACAGACACGATTTATTACACTGGAACTTCATAATTACTTAAACTCTTTGATCAAACATTAATCGCTTTGTTAATAGTTCCCGGAATTATTTTGTTGTTATGTGGTTTTCAGCAGAGGAATGGACAGAAACACATTAATAAAAGATGACCACAGTAAATTTAGGAAAATACACACCAAATGCAACCTTTTGGAACATACTGTTTCAGTTAGAAAATGTGTGAGCTTGACTCTGTCCTCAGTATCTAATCCAAAAGAGACAATAGCACTAGAGATGTTAAAGAAAATGTTAAAATGCAATACCTAAGTAAATTGTTTATGTAATGAGAATGTTTGTAATTTTCACAGCTTGATTAACTTCATCTTGCATTGCATTACAATCAATATTTTAAGGTGAGGCAAAACAACAATGGGTTCAGTAGGCTTTTGCACATGTTCAAGGCCTTACGTAGAGGATTCATGGAGAAACCCTAAGGAAGTAAACAGTAAAAAGTATTGAGATTCTGTAAAGACATCATATTCATGGATAACTTTAGTAACACAAGAAAACTTCCTTATTCTGAGGATGTGCAAAAGGAGCCATCAAACAGTACATAGAAGCAGTGCTCTAGATTTTGCAAGTTGGATAAATCTGTCTTTCTAGGAGAAAGAGCTCTAATTTGACACTAGTTAAGTTTTCAAGAATCTAAAGTATATGGATTCTTCTGCTCATTAAATGAAAATACATGCATTGCAACAGCTGTTGTAAATGTTGATGAGATTTATGTGTGAAGAGGTATACAAAGTCTACTTTTACATCTGTTCTTAGGATGATCCTAAACCTACCTGCGTCTTCTGGGATATGAACAAAAATGGTAAGTTTAAAAATACTGTAATTTCTTTCATGTGGGGAATAAATGTGTCTGAGTTTAAAAATCAGTCACAGTATTGGCTATTTCGCTTCCAAATCAGTCCTTACAGAATTCAATAAAGTCCACTTCGATGAAGTAATTTCTTCTGCTTAGTATAGTCACCATGAACAGCAAATGTTAAATAATTCCTTTTTAAAGTTTGTTTTTAATGCAAATGTTTTTAACATTTTAAATTTTTAATTAAGTTTTTCCACTTTTTTTCCTGTATCTGCAGTTTTTCACTCTCTGTCTGTATGAGCAAATTGAATTATAATGCTACTCAGACACATGAATGGTTCTTAGCCATACTTTTAACTGCTTTTTTTTTTTTTTAATTGGCTTGTATAAGCGTAAGATTGTGACTCTTAACAGATCTTAAGCTTTTTTGGTCGCATATGGAGACACACATTAATGAGGCAACATTTTAGAACAGTCTTTGTTGCTACTGCCAAACCTGTGTGTGATGTTTTACTCAGGCTCTTAATCCTTTGCTCAAAATTGTTCTCTGGGGTGACTTTCCAGATCTTTCTGTTTTAGACATCACTGCTGAGATGTTACTCTTCTTTACAGAAAACAGATAGAACTGTAGGGTTTGGGATAGAGAGGTTCAGTACACAGAGTCTTGCAAGAAATAAAATTTACCGTCCAAATTTGTACTTCAAAGCAGGAAATACAGACAGAGCAACTGAGGGGAATGCGGGAGGGTGAAAATCAGCAAAAAGTCATAGAAACTAGTTAGGAAACTGAACTTAAGAATCACATTAAAGCAGAAGCACACAGGGAGGAAACCATTCCCAGTGGTTGCTTGAGTGGAGAGGAGTTTTAAGTGGTTTTGGAACATCTTCACAGTATTTTGAGAGAATGTCTTGAATTTGAGTGTTTGATTGTCTTGAAGTTACAGAGCAAATTATGCTGGATTTTGTCAGGAGCTGTGAGAAAAATGTCTTTGAAAGTCAGAGAATATGAAGTGTTTCACAAAACTAGCTCCTATTTTGGCAGGGAAAAGATGCAAAAATAAGCAAATTTTACTTTTTAACATTTAATTTTAAAAACTAAAGTATTGCTACTTGTTTTTCAGAATGGCCTTTTCAGGTGGGGCGAGTTGGGAACAGTTCACTTAATGTTTTTTTGGAAGGCCACCAGAGGTCATTGGGATTACCCACTCTGACCTTCTGCATTACATGCTGCAGAGAGGAAGGGTGGGACCCTCTGCTCCTGGGCCGTAAAAGCTTTCATGTGCCTGAGGATATAAGAGTGGGAGGCAGGCAGGTGTGGACATCACATCAGTGGGGGAAAAGGAGTTCTAAAACCATCTTATTATTGGTAAAACCAAGGCGTGTCTTAATGCCTGACCCACATAGTAGGTCTTACTCACAAACCAGAAAGCTCCCTGCCTTTATCACATATCTCCATCTGTTGCTTCTGCTGAGTGGCCCATTTCTGGGACACTCATCTGAGGTGATTCTCTGCAGACACTAGGAAACCTGATACTTGCTTCTCTCCTGGCTGTTTTTAATGCTGGCTCGTTCAACTTCTGCATCTGCAAAGATGAAGTGAGAGGTCTGTGAAAAGAGGGGTTGGCACGTGTTTTTTGGACAGCAGTTTCTCATGTTTCATTTCCACAGGTGGCAATGGTGGCTGGAACCCTGCAGGCTGCCACGTGGGTGCAGAGTCCAGTGAAAATGAAACTGTGTGCTTGTGCAGCCACCTCACGCATTTTGGGGTCCTCATGGTAGGCAAACTCACTGCTCACCGAGTTACCTTCCCCAGGGACAGCAGCACAGCTTCTGTCTGGTGTCAAGTCAACTCTCTTTTGTGTCTCTTGGGTTCTTTCTATTGCATATAATTTTTAATAATAATAATGATACATGATTTTACCCCCTTGTTATCATAGAGTTATCTTTTCATTACAAGGTAGGTAGTGATAAGGATTCAGGAATGAGATAATTAATAAAGTTAGCAGTGGAAGAATATTATTGTTGTTATTATTATCATTATTAAATTCTCTACATGTCGCTAAATACTTTTTTTTAATTAAAATGTACCCATAAAATTTTTCTATATTTTGAAAATACTGTGCCACAAAAGACTTAAGATTGATACTGCTGAGTGATACCAGAATACAATTTGCATATTATAACATCCAACTTAATACAAGCAAGGCCCAGTACTAAATATTTCCACTAGAGAGACAGGGAAAAAATGTTATCTCAATCTTCTAAATTGCAAGGGATCTCTGACATATCCCTTAACAGTATAATCTGACAAGAGTGACCTGCAGCTGAGGCAGGAGGTGTGTAACAAGAGGGAAGTGAATAAGAAAGAAGTCTAAGTATATTTGAAATTTCCAGATTGAGAAAGTGGGAAGTTGTTTGCAGGGAAAAAAAAAAAAAAGCATAAGAAAAAGTTAGAGGTGCTGTTTCCAGAACAAAAGGAGAGACTCATGGTAAGGAAAAACAAGGAAAGAAAAACATCCTTCAGACAGTAGAAATAGTACTGAGGATGAAAAACCAAGGGAGCACAATAATTCTCTTTTATCCTTAGATCGAAAGGCTGACTTGTCCCTTGCAAATCCAGTTTGCAAATTTGACAAGATTTATCTAATGTCATAAACTATGAAGTGGCACTTTTTGCACAACATGTAAACCCATACTGGCTGTTTCTTTACTGGGCTTTAATCAGTTCTGGGGATGCCTTATACCACAGGCCTTCTCTCAGAAAAAAGCTGCTCACGGAGCAGTGGTGCAAAACACGTAGCCCATACTCTGTCAGAGCCTTAAGCAAAATCTCCAGACAGGGTGGCTGCCAGAGCAATGTCTGTGAGGGAGATGAAAGAGGGAACCATATGGTGCACTTCAGCCTCAGCAGCATAGCCTCCAGCCTTCAGCTGCCTCCAGCAATTTGCACTTGTGAAATGTTTTTCAGAGGAAAAAAATCCCAACATGAAAAAAAAAAAATGGAATAGTGCTATCTTTTCTTAACTTTTGGTGGTTGTTTATGCTCAATAATAGGCTGATACATTTTTTTCCAGCTGAAATTAACATTCTTTGGCCTGTAAAATATAGCTGCAAAAAAGATGTTGGCTCCTGGTCATAGCAGGAATAATTCCTAAGTGGAAGTATTTGGAGTTTGAAGTAACTTGTGGCAGTGTCACATAGGACTTAAACCACACAAGGGAGCCACATACCCTGACTTTTTCAGCTTTGGCCTTCTTAATAGAACTGTTCTCTTCACATCATGCCAAGATGTAGATACGAAAAAGCCACAAACTTTTTGTCGTTTTGCAAGCTAAATTATGGGCTTGTTCCACTTTTCATCCCCAAAGGGATAAAGAAAAGGCTTTCTTTAGGATATTTTCAATGAGCCCCTTCTCTTCCCTGAATGCTTTAGTGGCAGTAGGAAATAAGGCAGAAAGTCTTTGAATTTGGGCTGCCTTCCAATAGGTTTTTACACAGTTTTGATCACTCTAGTTGCTTTTCCATTTTAATAATTTCTTCTGACTTTAATTTAGATACTAAATTATTTCCAGAGATTACGCTCCTTATGTATAGATAAACTGTCATATAAGGCTGGAATGGACTGTAAAAAACTCTGCTCCTGCCTTTTCCTACAAAGCATGCAAAGTTTTGTAGCATTTAATGTTTCTTTTTGCTAGCTAATTTTGCTAAGGACAACAGCAACAGTGACTATAGAATGGACATCATTATCTCTTAGTGTTTGCTCATATTTTCTCCACAGTGATATAAATCCAAAAATTCTCATATTTTCTTGTGCTTAAAAAAAGGAAGTAACACTGGCAATTATTCTCAGAATGTACTATGTGGCAGTTACAGTTAGAAAAAAAGCAAATCTCCAATGTTCCTGCTTCATTTCCAAATAGTTTTCTGTTGTCTTTGTCACTACTTTTCTGATCAATTCTATTTAAAAAGATAGTTCTTGTGTTAAAATAGATTCTAAATCCAAAAAGCAATATCTTGCCCTTGGTTTCACCTGTGGGTGATTAGTTACATTGACTCTTACGAACTTTTAATAACAAAAAGGCCAGAAATGCCTCACAATGTTGCCCATTTCAGTATGAGTACTCTTAAATTATATTTTTCTAAATCTTACATCTTCTGAAAAAGGGTTGAATACAAGCAACAGAATTAAAATGTTTGGAAACTGGAGACTTTCCCAGAGAGGGACATTTGAATTCCTGGTACTGAATTATAAGGATCAGAATCAGGCTGTTCCCAGCAGTTATAATACTTAAAGCACAGTGTTTTGAAGAGCTGTGGGAAGGAAGTGAGAGGCTTAACAACTACAGACCAAGAACATGCAGTTAAAAAGAGCCCCAATGTCAAGGTTACAGGGGTATTGCCAGAATAATTTTCATTTTTACTGGATTAATTACCAAGAAAGGGCGCTGTGCCCATAGGAAAGGTGCTGGCTACAACCGATGTCTCCTCCTTCTCTCTTTCAGGACCTCCAGAGAACTGTACCACAAATGGACTCAGAGAACTCCAAGGTCCTCACCTTCATCACTTACATAGGCTGTGGAATATCTGCTATATTTTCAGCTGCAACTCTTCTGACATACATTGCGTTTGAGTAAGTACAAATTCTGTGAAAAACTTCACAAAGAGGTACCTGTATGTGCAGAGTGAAATAAGTTACTTATGTGGTTAGTGTGGTTTATTTGCATAGGAGGGGAAGTCCATGTTTGAAAAAAATCAAACCTGCAAAATCAGGGTTGTAAAGTGGAACTTTTTTCAAGAGGACATAAGTTCAGAGTCTTTCCTCCAGTTTCTAACATGTTGTGCTGCTCAGACCTGGGAATAAGGTGAATCTGTATCAAAATTTTCCTTTTGGGAAGACAGAACCCTCTAGATTTTGAACAGATAGGCATTATTCTAAAATTCTCAAATAATCTTTTTATAAAAACTACACTTGCCTATGTGAGCATAACAGGTTCCAAGTTTAAAAAAAGGAATTTCCAACTGGAGCAATTACATTCTATAGCCCTTCAGAAAGAAGTGGGAAAAGAGATTAAGTGAAAATAAATTGTGAAGTGTTACAACAATTTCAACAGAAGTCCTGCTGAAATGTGAAAGTGACTCAAGAGAAAACAAAAATTTTGAAGTGGTACAGCTCTGTGAACAGTGAAAAGAGAAAATGAAGTCATGTCAACACAAAGAGAGCATTCTGCCAGTAACAGGACAGGACACAGTAGCTGCTAAAGAAGGATAATTTTCTGGGGACAGGAGGGGGAGGGGTCTGGAGAAGGCGGTTTTCAAGTTCTAAATATCTTCAATGATTGCATTCCTATTACATTACCTATGGTATAGTGTTCTGGTTCAAGTTGGTAGAAATTGTTTGCTGCCCCTCATTACCCACATTTCAATGGGGATCAGTTAGAAAAATTACTTGTTCTTCAGTCTTCCTAAGATCCCATTTAGAAACAAGCAGAAAACCACATACTCCAAAAATTAAGCTAACATATAAAGACACATAGAAAATGATCACAGATGACCTTCTGGTCAGCTGTACTGTTTTTTGTTTTCATTTTCCTTAGTTTTCATTTAAAAAAAAAGGTACTGGTTTATATTTGATTTGAAAGGATTTGGCTTTGGTTCTTTTTTTTCTTTTAATAAAAAAATCTGTTGCTAAAATATTGCAGCAGTTAATTAGCTCATTATGGACCCAAAGAACTGGGAGCTTCCCCGCACCACACACAGCTGAAGCCTTCAACAATCCCACACACAAATACACATTACTATGTCTTACTGCACAGACCCAGCTGGAAGGGGTTCTCTGTGCTTTTATTGACAGGGTAAATCTATCTGCAGTGGGTGGTTTGTGTGATTGCAGCAAGCTAATCACATGCACCTCTCTTTCTTTCATTAGGAAGCTACGAAGAGATTATCCATCCAAAATCCTGATGAATCTGAGCACAGCCCTGCTCTTTCTCAACCTGACTTTTTTGCTTGATGGCTGGATTGCATCCTTTGACATTGACGGCCTCTGCATAGCTGTAGCTGCACTTTTGCACTTTTTCCTTCTGGCCACCTTTACGTGGATGGGACTGGAAGCTGTTCACATGTACATTGCTCTGGTGAAGGTGTTCAACACGTACATACGGCGATACATACTGAAGTTCTGCATCATTGGCTGGGGTGAGTCCAGTAGATGCATAGCATGTATGCTGCTGTATAAATGCTTTCTAAAGTGCTGCTGTATGAAAGCTCTCTATCAGAAATGCAGAGTAGAATTAATACCAGTGTGTTGTTTCCTTCCCCCAGCCTGCAGCAGTGCTGGCACACAGCCAGCCCTCCCTGTCACCAAGTTCCCCCGTGTGATTCTCTCAATACACTCTGACTGGCACTCTCCACTCAGAGCAGCTCACAGCCCCAGGATGAGCAGAGACCAGATAAACTGGTCTTGTTTTCCAAAGGGGCCAGAGTGGGAGAGGAGAAATGAGAGTGTAATGTCAGAGATGAGGAACTGTGCCACACAATGAATGCAGAAACTTTTGCAGTTACTGCAAAGCCTGTGGAGGTTTTGCATTGACTTTCAAAAACTTTAAGCTTAAAGTTTCTTGCCAACAAGCACAAAGCCTATTGTCAAATCAGAAACAACAAAAATTTTCTGAGATTCAGCACAATGTTTAAAGCATGAAGAGATCCTGGCTGCCCTAAGCAATGTACACAGCAGGACTGAAATAGAAAAAGTAATACTGAAAAATAACTGCAAGGCTCAGGCAGCAAGACTTTTATTCTTCATTTTTGTCTGTATCAGGAATCTGTGGTTTCTCCCTGAATGCACATATTGTGTTTGAAATAATATAACACAATACAAAGCCATTAACCTTAGGGGTAGAGCACTGACCTCAGTACAGCTGATAATTGATGTCTTTCCATTGGCAACTAGCATCCTCTTTGGCAACCTCAGCAGAGGACAAGGACTAAGTGGTCGGAAAAGCAAATTAACCTCTTCCCCTTTGAATCTGTTCTGTTACAGCAAGGATAAGACATGTAAATAAGGCATATCAGGAAACGTACATTTCTTTTGTGTCAGCTGTACCTTTCTGCACAGTTCTCTTCTGCATAGTTCTCTGCTTTCCCCAAAACCTCCCCTTTTTATTAAGAAATACATAGTTTGCTTTACAGAAGCAGGAGGACCAAAGATAAGTAAGGTTTATATAACATGTATATTGCTGTAGAAGATATATAATATGGTGTATATATAATATAATGTGGTTGAGAGAAGCAGTGGAGAAATTGCAGGTATAAGTTCATGTTCCCCAGTTACACAACCTAATGAATTAACATTGGCATGAAAAAAATCCCTCAAAAAATTCCTAATACCCTCCCTCCACTAGTTCTCATTTTTGCGATAATTTGTTAATCTTCTCACTATATAATGAGAGCCTGTGTACTGATGCAAATTTAACTTTGGGTAATTAAGGGATATTATTTTACTTTGGTTTCCTTATCACATACTAAGCGTCTTCTACCTTACAGAGCATTACAAGGATTATTCATTAATGCCTGTTAATTGCTTTGATAGGTCTGTATATTTGTACTGTTTGAAAAATTGTTTCCTTCTACCTTCTCAGTGCAGTTTTCTCAGGATGCTCTATACTAAAGCAACAGGGATGGAGACATCAATAATTCAGCTTAGCATGGTGAATTTTAAAGTTTAGGAGATTTGAAATCTCACAGGTTTTCTTTTGTTACAGGTTTGCCAGCTCTGGTGATAGCAATTATTTTAGCAAGTGCTAATACAAATGCAAGTCATATTTATGGCAAAGAGTTATATGGCAGAGATGCTACCGGGCAAGGAGGAGATGAGTTGTGAGTATTTCTTTTGATCTCTTAAAATTTAGTATTTATAGTTGCTTTAGAAAAGTCAGTGGTGCATTAAACAAGCAAAAAGGGCAAAACTTCCAAATTATTAGAATCTGTAATGTGAAGAAGACTGTTTAAAAAATTGGGGGGAAATCTGCATTACCCAATGCCAGGTACAAACATGCCTCTGGCAAATGAATAATTGTTAGGTTTTTTTCATGAAAATAAAATAAAAATACCTGGTTTGGTTTGTCTTAAATGAAAGGTATATTTTCTAGATAAGAGTAAAGAAAGAAGTTGTATAAAAATAATTTCCTTTGTAAATCAACCAGCCCTTTGCCAATGTAGTTCAATAGTCCTCTGTGTTCTTCTCTTGATGTCCAGATAATAACTCCAAGTGCCAAAATTTTTATGTGAGTGCTCTTTTCCTTGCCTGGCAAAGCTTCATCATGATAAATAAAACTTTAATTTTTTAAATTTTATTATACTATCATGCTGAGCATTCAGGCCATTTGCTGCAAGAAGAATTAGTTAGATCTCTCATATGGCTGACTGTCAAATGTCTACTTCAGAAGTCCTGCTGCTTCCCCAGTCATGTTTAAGTTCTCCTTTAGCTCCAGTGGCAGAAACTTGAGATTTTGACACTGAAGATCCAAGTTTGCCCATTCTGTAACTAAAGCATTCAATGCTTCACACAGATGACAGGAGTGAATGTTTTTGTACTGAGTCTAAACTTTTTTCATGATAGGTTTGCAGTTCCCACCACTTCCTTCTTTTTTAATTAGCTTTGACTAAAATGTGGTAAAGCCCTCAGATTTCTCATATGATAATGCTACAGGCCATAGTCACTTAAGATGCCTCTGGGCTTCAACTTATTTCCAAACAGGTTTCATTTTATGCTATAGTTCTGCATCAGTAGTATTAGAAATCAGCTCATTTTACTTTAGTGATAGGAGTAATTGGAGGATAGTTTCCATTAACCAAAAATGATCCTTATTTTATTTTATTTTATTTTAATTTTTTTTTACAGCTGCTGGATCAGGAATGAAGTTGTCTTCTACGTGACCTGTGCAGGCTACTTTGGAATCATGTTTCTGATGAACGTCGCCATGTTCATCGTGGTGATGGTGCAGATCTGCGGGAGGAATGGGAAGAGAACCAATCGGAGCCTGAAGGAAGAGATCCTGAGGAACCTCCGCAGCGTGGTCAGCCTCACCTTCCTCCTGGGCATGACGTGGGGCTTTGCCTTCTTTGCATGGGGCCCCTTAACTCTTGCTTTCCTGTACCTCTTCTCCATTTTCAATTCGTTGCAAGGTAAGCTGAATTTATGTTCTATGAATCAATAATATTTGATCTTTTACTGTTCTGGGGCATACTGTGTCCAGTGATTGGACTAGGGAATTTGTATCCAAGCTCTCTAGGTTTTTCTTTGATACTAAACCATCATTAGTTTCCCCTTGTGTGGAATAATGATACCAACTACATGTGGGTTGAATATCTTACGTAAATTAATTATGGTTTCAAAGTCTTTTTCCATAAAATGAACCATATTATAAATAGAGCTCTTCCTAGCCAACAGTCTGAGTGTTCTCTGTTGAGATACGTGATGTATGACCTTCAGCATTTCCTTTCACTGATTATAACTAATATAGGAAGCCTTTTTCCTTAATTTATTCCTGTAGGGAATCTGTAAAACTCATAACTATTTTATTAAGGCACGAGAAACTCATAAAATAAAATTCAGTCCTATCTCAGTGTGGAGAGATAGCAGAGACATATGGCATATTGTTTGCTTAAGAAAAATCCAGTGACTGTTACAGTAGCTTATTTTTCTTTCCTTTACTCAAGTTTTCAATATTTTACTTTTCCAGCATGGTTTGTCCTTCTGAAAAATGCTGTAAATTGTAATCAAATTATTATAAATTACAGAATTATTTAGCTGACATTTTAAAAAAATCATCTCAGAGCTAGAAATTGCTTACGTTTCAAAATTCTCTACCAGTGCTTGCCCTACCCACCTGTAAAGAACAACTAAAAACCTAATGAAGAGACAACCTCAAGGTCATTGGAAGTGCATGGCTTTTACCACAGACATATTGACATAAAAATTAAATCTGACGGAAACAAAAAAAAAACAAGAAACAAACTCAAGAATGTCATTGAAGGAGCATGTGTTATGCAACACAAATACTGAAATAAAAATGAATTTTTCTTAGGGTCAGCAAAATATCTTTACTTCCATAAAGAGAACTTTATGGAAAAGTTACCTATTGTCACCCTGTGTGGATCTTATCTGATAGAGCTGAGATGTATTTACTGCGCTGAAAGATTTATTGAGCTTTCGTGGAAAGAGAATCATGTTGTGGGTTTTTGTTTGGGTCAGTTTCAACCTAAAATGCTAAGGAAAATGGCAAAAAATATTTGGATGTGATGTTCTTACTAGAGACTGTTTTTTCCAAAGGACACATTCTGATACTCCCCTAGCAGCATAGTGAAGAATTTACTGCATTGTGTCTGTGTTAGAAATTCAGATGGCCCTAGAGAGATCAGAAGTATGGGAAGAACATGAAAAAAGATTTAAATTCTGAAAACTTTGCCAAGGGTCAAATTGAACAAGCTCTCTGTAACCAGAATTTCCAGTGCAATCAATTAAGCTTGTATGTGCAGAGTGCATACAAGGTTGACCACCACTTCTTAAGAACTCCATGGGGTAATAGCACTATTTAGTGGAAAATGAATATTTTGAAGGCAGTTAAGTCAGAAGATGAAACTGAAAAAGATGAGAAGTAAATGTAAAAAGAAGAGTGATGAGCTTTTCATGGATTGTGGTAGCAATGATAATGCAGCCTATGCTCAAGCATGCCATGTCAAGCAATAGGAGATAAAAATCTATCTGAAAGTACATATTACTGTGTCAGAAAGCAAGGCAAGGCTAAAGTATAAAGGAAGAGGATGTTTAAATCCTATATAACTGTTGCAGTGTTCATGTAGCAATAAGGGGATGGGATGGGACAAATTGTATCAGGAAACATTTCCTAGCAGCAAAAAAAACATCGCAATATGGCAAGTCTTTCATCAGTATTAGCACCTTAATTATGGAGGTGTTGGTAAAAATGTCTATTCTCTCTCAAGTTTTTGAAAGCTGCACGAGTATTTCGAGCTATGCCAGCAGGCTCCAGCAGCAGTTTTCTGTGCACTGGCAATGAAAAAGCAAATTGCAGCAACTGCTAGTGTTACTGTACTTTGCTGTTTCATCTACAAAGGAAATTATTTTTCTCTCCTTGACGCTCAGAGTAAAAAATCTGGGAACATTTCTTTTTTGGCTGCTCATTTTATATATATGCCTGGGCAAGCCAAATACTTTCAAGTCAGAGCCAAGCTAGAGCCAAGCCTAGGGTCTGATTTGTCTCTGGGAAACAAAACCAAAGCTGTACTACTAAAAGCACATTGTAAACTTAATGAATAATGAAATACAGAGAAAAAGTTCTGGAGACCAAGCCCAGACAGGGCAAAGGCAAAGTACTTAATGCAGTACATTTGTTTTGCATTACTATGGAATATGCATTTTCTTTTTAACCATTCAGAACATTCACTACAATTTCATTAAGCATCAATTTACTAAGTTTGTATGGTGTGTAGAAGTCCCAAGAGGAGCTCTGGGCCACATACAACTTCGTATCTCTAACCCTATAAGAGCTGCTAGTGATTGCATTGGACTTGCTCTGCACTTCAAACAAATCACATAGAAAAATATTTTACTAAATGCAAATATAGTAACCATAATCCAAGAGAGGTGACATTTGAGATGCGTTAAGGTGATGCCTTTCTTAAAATGTTCTTTTCCTTTTTTTCCCCATCAGCTCTTGAAAAACTTTGGAAAAATTGTATTTCATGACCCAACCCTACCTAAAGTTAACTGATTTCAGAGGTCTCAGCCTGGCCTGAAGGCTATAAGCAAATACAAGTCCAGTTCAATGACATGCATTAGTGCAAAATTAGGCCTGAACAATTTGGAGAAGAGAAGATAATTTGGTTCTCCAGAACATTATTTTCCAAGCTATATCCTGCCGTTGTGTTCTGCCAGCTGAAACATAGTAGACATTTGTATACAGAACTATACATGATGATCATAAAGGAGTGGTTTTAGAGGAAGCCACTTCACCACCTTTGCCCACATTATGTAGCATTTATTCACATTTAAGATAAAACCAGGAGGGATCTGGCAGTAGCATTTTGCCATCAGGTGTTTGGCCTCAGGTTGGTTCTCTCACAGACAATACAAGTAAAACAAGAAATAGGCTAAGCCACAGAACAACAAAAGATTCCACTGCCAGTGCCTGCCTGAGAAGAGGCAGGAGCATATGAGATTTCCAGCTACTATATTTAGCTCCAAAGCACATCTACAAGTGATGAACTCGTACCATACACCCTGTTAAGACCTACCTTATCACATGAGAGGATGCTCATCTCCTGTCTTGAAAATAAAAACTTTAAAATTGCACAAGAAAAATCAATTCTACAAAAACATTCTTAAACACATTTATTACAATTGCATATGCAAATCAGTTAGTTTTCTTTGGAAGTAAGTAGCTGGACTCCTAATTAGTACTTGTGAACATATTCTTACCATTTTTATAATTGTTTCAAGTACGTGCATGTGAGGCACATAAAGTGCTATTTACAAGATGTCTGGTTTTAAAAGAATACAGCCCACAGTTCTGTACATATGGAATTATATCCAAGAGATAAAATATCTCCTTGCTAATATAATAATGTTGGTGTTTATTTTGCAGTCCTGTTGGGTGAAAAATCATCATTTGCTTCAAAGAAAAGACCTTTTAATCATTTTTCTGTAAGCAAAAAAAAAAAAAAAAAAGGAAGATAAACACTGACCTGAATCTAGATCAACAATGCAAATAAAAGGCATCCTGTTCTCTGTATCTTGATTTAATTTCCATACCTCTTAAATGATGTGTGGATGACAATAACAAAGTATAAAGATGATATTTTTTGTTTGCATTTCATAGTCTTCAGATAACAAACTTCAGTTAATCTTTTTTTCTGTTTATAAATACATGCTTCATTTGGTGTTAATTTGCTTTGGTCGCAGGTTTGTTTATATTTGTATTCCACTGTGCTATGAAAGAAAATGTGCAGAAGCAGTGGAGGAGACATCTCTGTTGTGGCAGATTCCGACTGGCAGACAATTCAGGTAAAGGCAGTTTGCAGCTCTCCTCCTTAGGTGCTGCTGTTGTCTATAAAAGTCTGAGTAAACAGCTTGCTATGTTATTTTTAATATAATTCAAGGTAAGCCAGAGATGTGGAAAAATAGGTTAATCATAGGCTGTCACTTCAGTACTGATAATTGCCAAGGGACTTTTCAGATGTCACTTCATAAAAACTCTCAAATCTTTCAGGGTTCCATTAAAGGCAGCTGGGAAATTTTGTAGTGCTCTGGGCATGATTTTAGAAGGCCCTTCAGACCCTAAAAAGTAAAAAAAAAAAAGAAGAAATTAAATCAGGATCCAGATATTCAACCTTTGTCAGTCCAAATCCAGTCTTACTCATTTTCTCCTATATTAAAGTATGTTGACTTTGAATTGTGTGGACTCTTAAACTGATGTAGGAGCAAGTCGTAAAAGTTGCGTAAAAATATTCTGACTTCTTTTGCTTTTATCTTTGCCTTTTTAAACTGTCCTGTCCTCTGCCATTTAATTCAGAGACTATTAGAGACTCAGAAACATAGAAAACTCCTTTACCAGAAGCCTGATTAGGTTCTAGAACTGAAGTTCACATTCATCTGCAGCAGTCAGAGAGAAAGGAGGGACATTGGTTTGGACACATGAAAAGTTCAACACTTGGGCCACTATACTTACAGTTTCCTGCACCTTTGGCCATTTTGCATGGCATGAGACTGCTGTGTTCAGGCAACTGGCTCTTTGCTGTCTGATGTGGTGATTTGGACCATATAATTCTTTCTCATGTGGTTCTTGTTCAATGACCAGTGTTCAAATCCACAGCTGGTGTAAGGTGGCATAAGCTCATTGCTTTCTATAGTAAGTTTTCATTTCGTAATAAGCAAACTTCATTCATTACTTCAAGGACCTAGTACAAATTAGGAGACTCATATTCATTCTGATCAGACATCCAAATTCTTTCATATGTTCAGTTTCCATGTGGTTTATCCTGTAACTCCTGAACTGAAAAACAAAAGTGGGATCAAATTATTTCCTTTTTTTTATACTGTTGTTGGGCAGCTTGTGGGTATGAATATGGTAGGAATAAAAACATGAAGGACTTGAATACTTCACTGGTATAGTTAATGTAATGTCATTATGTCTACCATTAACCAGTTTATCTCCACGGTCTGGTTTAATCTCCATGAACCTGACACTGTTTTCAGGCAGAGCAGTGAAACATAAGAACTTGCATACCTAAACCCTCTAGCAATAATTTAGTATAAAGTATTTGTCTTGATTTAAATCAAGACTAAAGTGGCCCACTTGTCTTTGGCTTGGACTTCTCTTCCACTTAATGAATTTCATTGAAGTACAGTGAAAAGCAGCAGGGTTACTAAATTGTGAAACCTCCTGCACTTACCTGCAATTATATGGTACAAAAGTAGTTAGATACTTTAATGCTACTGGTATTGGGACACTTGTGGTGAGTTTTTTAGTGTTAGTTTTCTTCAGTCAGTTTATTGGTATTAGCTATTTAATTTAATTTTGGAAGTTGTTCCAGCATGAGATTTTGGAAGTTGTTCCAGCATTTTATTAATGGTTTGGACAAAATTCTTTAAATGTGAGCTACCAAATAAACTTTATTATAAAAACAGTGCAACAGTATGCTAAGCAGCAAGTGAGTGGTTAGTATGTAGTATCTTCCTCAGCAGCAGCAGCAGCAGCAGCAGCAGCAGCAGCAGCAGCAGCAGCAGCAGCAGCAGCAGCAGCAGCAGCAGCAGCAGCAGCAGCAGCAGCAGCAGCAGGAGCAGCAGATCAAACCCTCAAATGATAAGACCATTACGAATGATCCCATCTACCCCTTTCCTATCACCTTTGGATTTTGCTCTTCAGGTCAGGAAAGTTTGGTATCTCTATGCTGGTGCAGAGCTTCTTTGCTCTTCTGCATTCTGGAAAGCCAGGTTATACTTGCAGTTCTGCTGTCCAGCCAAACTACTGTTAGAGTGTTAGAGCAAATAATTGCAAGTGCTGTGGTAGAGCAAATCAAGTTGGAATCATTTTATGGTTCTTAAAAACCAAAGAGGATACCTAACAGGAAAAGGATAGGGTATTTCTTGTAAGCAATACTAAGGAATGCATCAGATAGTTGAAATAATCATAATTGAATAAATAAGGCATTTATTATCTATGCTAGTTATTTATGTAAAACTTCTCAATCATTTTTAGATTGGAGCAAAACAGCAACCAATATTATAAAGAAGAGTTCTGATAATCTTGGGAAATCCCTATCCTCTAGTTCCATTGGCTCCAACTCAACCTACCTAACATCCAAATCGAAATCTACGACGAACACCTACTGCAAACGAAACAGCCATACAGGTGAGCTCTTGCACTGCAGCCCAGTGCATCCATGAATACATAGGGCTGTTGTAGAGGCACAGTAAGCATTTCTGCCCAATGGTTAGTGAGAGAGGATGTCATCAATTCGTATAGTGTCAGTATTTTTAAAATATATGTCACTGTTTAGTAAGAATCATTCCCTAACATGCAATACATCTGATATATAGATCTGATCTCCATATGTTCCCATACTAAATGAAATAGGCTTGATGGCAGCAAATTTTCCTTATTATCCTATTGTAAACACAGGGTAGCCAAAGCACAGAGAGATGACGTTCTGCACCCAAGGTAACATGAAAGCTGGCAGTACAGCTGGAAATAGGAATCAAGTCTTCAGAGTCCAAGTCCACAGCTGATTGTCTTGGTTAAACTCCTTTCATCTAACTGTAAATCATTTATGGGTAAAACGACAAGTGGAGCCTACTCGGAAATGGATACTGTGTTCCCAGAGTATGCATTGTCTTGCCCTTCTACAAATAGCCATATCTACTGCTTATTTATTTAGATGTCAATGGTATATGTAATAAAAGGCATCATCTGTATTCCACTCATACCATGAAAATGTGCTCATTGTAAGAAGACTTTAAGGGAGCAAAGAAAGAACAGCTGGAATGATTTTCAAGTTTGGTTGTGTCTGAGAGAATATTTCAGAAATACACTTATATAGTTCAGAATTTTTTTTGTTACTCTGTTTTTGTGAGTGCATGTTTTTGTCCTGTGTAAAGTCACATAGCATTATTACACAATACTCTTTTAAAAATATAGTGGAAATAAAATCTGCGCACATATTTAACTCAAAGGTGTGTTTACTTGCTTTAAAATATTTATTAGAAAAAATGTTTAGATACTGAAGTAGATGATTTCACTAGAAGGAAAGTTATGTTGTTTCTTAAGTATTATTTTCATTAAGCCTCCAATGTCTCATTTATGATGGCACACTCTCCTTTCTTGATGCATGGTATAGTTTCCAGGAAAAACCTTTTATTTTTTTTATTGATGATCATTACCTGCTTCAGTTAGGCACATACATCCCTTTTTCAAAATAATTACACTGTTGTTTTCTCACTGACCAAGATTCAGTGCATCCATTAGCATGAGGGATTGTGCTTGAGGTATTTTAAGAGTTTAAAACTTTATTGGTTATTGAGAACATACGTGAAGTGCATCTGCTTTGAATACAGTAAAAATGAGAAGTATCTTAGCAATTCCTGATAACTGATAGCACCTGAGCTTGCTCTCAGGACTGCTGTTGACAGCTGCACTGGGAGCACACAGCTGGTGCCTGCCTCCCCAGGCTGCCTGTCCCTCTGCTGGGTCAGGTTAGGTGGGCAGTGCACCCAGCTGCCCTGATCAAGCTGTTCATTCATCTCTGCCATGCAGGAACACTTCCAACAGCAATCTTCCACAAACTGCATCTTTAATATCCACAGATCACAGGGCTATTGTTGATTTAATAGTAGGGGAAGACAGCATTGTGCTCTTTCTGCAGCAGAGAGAGAATTCCCTTTGGGATTAATGACAAAAATATGCATAAATGCTTTGTTGGACTCATGGCTTTTTATCAGGCTATCAATTAGGAACATTTAGTGCTGGAGTTTTTGCACAGTGTTCTTGAAGTAAAACAATGAAACTGTTCCAGACAAGAAGTAGTAAAGTTAAAAGAAAGTTTCTCATGTATATTCTTCAAAAATTATGGTCTTAATGCCATACATAAATTATTCCTAAAAAGGATTGGAGTTCTTAATGTAATAAAAGTTTGTAATATGATGGTTAATTGGACAGTAAGGGAATACAACCATTTTCTTTTTATTTTTTTGGAATTTTAATACATTTTACTTTGTTCTCTATAAATATCCATCTTATTGTATACTCCACAGGAATTTTTCATAACACTAGGTTTTTAAATACTGACATAATCTTCTCATATGTAAAAATAATAAAAAAATAATAAAAAATAACATTCAGATTCTTATTTTTAATGCAGCTGAACTTCTCAGTTTGCCATCTTAGCTAAATTGCAGGCAAATACTGTCATAACTACATGTCTTGGCAAGTCTTGTTAATATGTTTATAATGTGCTCCCTGGAATTGACACAAGCATTCATGTGTTTGTGGTGTAGATAATGTCTTCTAAGGCCCTTTCCTCATCAGTGGTGGAGCATTACAGGTAAAGTGAGAATTGCTTTTGTGGAATGCATGGTTGGAACAGGGTGGAGGGATGCTTCTTGCATGATGTCCTCATTGATGCAGAGGATTTTGCTAATCAGAAACACTGCTTATTTCTGTTACATCTCACGCCACTGATGCTGACTCAAAGAACAAGCATGCTTCAAACTCTGGGCGTCTGCACTCTGCATGGGGCACGAAGCATTTAGAAGATACCATTTTAGAACACAGACCATGTCCTGACATTAATGCCTGTGTACAGTAGTCTGGGGAAAGGAGATTATTCTGAAACACCCATACACAAAGCATACATTAAAAAGCAAAACCAACCTGATTGAGTTCCAGAAGATTGTTTAGTGTTTATCAGTTATTACAGAAAATTTAGTATATTTGGTCTGTGGCCATTACTGGATTAGTCTTCTAGACACTGAGATGTTTATATCCATTAGCACCCAAAATTACTCTAAATGATGAAATATATTTGCCTGAAAGCCATCCTGTGAGCTGCTGTTTAATACAGAATGCACCAACACAGATGTTAGATGGATCCTCATGGGTGAACAAAAGAGGTCACTACAGCATCTTGTGCCCCAGCTGTCTACCAAACCAAACTAAACTACTCAGAGAAAGTACTTAAATACCCTCTGTAACACTTCTGTGAATTAGAAGTTAAGACTATCTCTGCAGGGAATTTGGTCTTACAATTCCCACTTACTTCAGGGATACATAATTTTAACCCTGTACTTAGATATGAAGCCTTTGGTTAGTAAATGCATACATTTGAAAGGCTCTCAGTACTCAGAAATTTGCCATTGGACATGGAGTTATTCACTGCAGTTCATGAACATTCTTGCCTGCTTTGAAAAAATCATCCTGATAAGCCTCAACATGCCTGTTTCTGTTTCAGTGAGTGAAACTGTTTTGATTTCTCTTTCTGCAATCCATTTCTCCTTTGCAAAACTTTATGCTCTTTTATGCCTTGATATCATGACTTTTCCAGGGATGGGTTACTTTTCTGTTTATTTTTAGTTGGTTTATTTCTAAGAAAAGCTTTTTATGAAATCATAGTTCAAGTAGTATGCCTAATTCTTAAATAATACTTTAACACGGAATTTTTGGAGATGACTTCACCGAGGTCTTGTAAACAGCCATCAAAAATGTCACTTGTAGAAAACATTGCTTCCCGGGGTACTCCACCTTACTGCTGGCTTGCTATAGTCCAAATCTTGCCCAGGTTCAGAGAATTAATTCCAGCTTCACTACAGTGGAAGAGATAAGAAAGAGAGCTCGTTAGGACAGTACACTTGAGAAAATGAGAGACGAGCTCTCTCCTTCTCATTCCTCGCTACGTTAGCTCTACCTACTGACCATTCTCTGAACAGCACGAGTGTGAGCTGCTGAAGCAGACTTTCCCAGTCTGACTGGGAACTGCCTTGCTTCTTTATCTCTTCACTTCACCCTTGACCTCTAGCTCATAGACTCTGAAGGGAGGCACGGTTGTTGCATCTTTTCCTCCCTAGAGTTTTTCAGCCTGTATCATCCACATTACAGGAAAAACAAGGTGATGCTAGGCAAGCACAAAGTTTAGGCCAGTTTCAGCTCTGATTATCTGCTTTAAGATGCAAGACATCCTCTGCTACATTCAGCACAGATTATATTATTTCTGTGCATAGCTCAAAACATCTGCTGTTGAAATAACTAGATCTGTTTACTGGCATTCTACAGTACTTTATTATGTGGAGATGCTATTTATAGAGATCCAGTGTTATCAAAATCATTATGGTTTGTAAGATTCAGAGCATCAGCAGTAAATTAATATATTAAAAGGTCATAGAAGTCAGTAACACTCAGGCAAAATAATAGGGGGATAATTTCAAGAAATACCTGAAAGGTTTGCCCACGAAACCAGGCATCACAAAAGCATTTAGAAGAAGCAATCCCAAGCCATAAAGTTCTTTGCTGACTTTTTGGGCAGTAATTTAATTCAACAATAGTGGCAATTGAAGGCATATCTATCTGGGGTGACACATCTCTTAAACTATGAATTTGCTTAAGTGGCCCTAACTTCTTCTTATTGCTTTTTCCTCCTCTTAGAGAATGTTTTTCTTGACAAGCCATCTTCAAAATTTGCACAAGAGGATGGAGAACAGACATCAATCATCCCTGTCCACCAGGTTATTGACAAGGTCAAAGGATACTGCAATCCTCACTCCGACAACTTCTATAAAAACATCATCATGTCCGACACGTTTAGTCGCAGCACAAAGTTCTAACTGGGTTTCTGATTTATTGTTTATTTTAATCAAAGGAATACAAAAAGTCTGCCTGGAATTGAGAATATTGGATGTCATAGAATGTGACCTGTTCAGGTTTCTTTTTTCTCAGTTTATAGTGTTCTCCTGCAAACAGATTCCACTTAAGGACTGATTTCTCTAAGTTTTTACTGTTGTGGAAAAAGGCAATTTTCCAGCACAGTATTGAGCTGTTTTTAAATGTGTGCCAACCAGTATGATGCCTGGACAGGTAATTGTAATCCTGTGTACATATCTTTTAAATTGGAAGAGCCACACACCTAACTTTAAATTATATACTCTGAACAGAAGCAAGTCTCAACTCCTAGAGAAAATAGCAGGCATGTCATGCAGTACACAGGCAAGCTTTTATTGAACAGTTTGTTAATGATCTTTGTCTTTTGAAAAATACGGATTTTCCCTATGACACTTGTTAGATTCTCTTGAATGTCTAGTGCTGTTTTTTATTCATAAGTGAATGAAACCCCGACAGCAGTTAAAGGGTTATTTTAAACCATTTTTCCCTAAATAGACCTAGTCATGCAAATCTTACTTACCAAAACAGTATGTGTTGTAAATGCAGGCCAGTTTATATCCATGCACATAGAAACAGTTTACACAAAATTGTGCCTCAGCATTTATTGATTGGTATGTATGAAATGCAGTGTCTTCCATCTCAAGTCTATGTTTAATGTTCTTTTTTTCACAAAACAAAATAACAAAGACATCCAACTATATATAGATATATAAATATATACCTAGAACTCTCTCTACACATATTTTTATAATAATGCTCACGGTGAATGTGACCATGTATACCACAAACAATCTAAAAAGTATGGACGGTGCTAAAACTTGTTGAAATATTTAAATACAAGATGAATTCTTTGTAAACCCTGGAGTTTGTCAGTCTCTGTACTTCAGATGTACTGTAGGTATAGACACCTCTATCAGAGGGCATTGCAACATTAGGATAACCTGGAATATGTTTACCAATAATAAAAAAGTAACATCTTTCCAGGCACATGATATTATCAGTACCAGTATCTCCCTCTCTTGCCTCCTTGTTGGATGATGTGCTTGAGGTTGTTGGATGAACAGAGTTTAAAAGATGTTCAAGCAATATTAGGGAATTCCACATTGCTATACTGTGTCCACAATGACGCTGAGGGGTGTGTGGGTGTGTGTGCAGAGAACAGACAAGAGCATAAAGTGCTTACTTGTTTTACTGTCTATAAATGTGTGACATATTAGCAAGTGACCTTGAGTGCCAAAAGGGCATCTGTCCCCATGGACCATGTTTCACTCCATAATAAAAAATGGAGCTGCACATGTTTCTGAAGGCCTGTGCTGGAAAATCAATGTTTTTTTTCAAGTACTGCATTTGGAGGAGAATGTCTCCTAAAGGAAGTTTCCATTTTTAAAATTATCCCTTTTTTTTTTTTTGAATCAAAATACTTTTTAGCCAAATATGTAATTATTATAATCCGTAAAGAGCGCAGCAAGTTGTGCTGAGACTTTTCAGCGGCCAGGCAGGTGGATGCTCAGTGATTAGGGATGTGGCTTTGTGCTTTCTCTGCTCTTTGCACGTGCTGTTGTGCGCAGAGCTCGTTTAATGCTGTGACCGCACAAACGGCCCGGTTTCCCTGGCTGCAAACCCCTGCTGGCGGGCGGCTCTCCCGGCGGAATTCCGCCCGGGAACGCCGCTGTCGCTACACGGACATGAACGAAGCCTCCGTCTGGGAACTGCAAATGCTTTTGTGGTGGATGAGTGGAAGTCAGCCCCGTTCGCTCAAAATGTCATTAATAACAGGGATGAGTGTTGTCAGGTGTCGTTAATAATTGAAATAATTTACAGAGAGATTATGTACAAGCATTTACTGAACTTATATTTTATCATCCCACTTGCTTAACTACTGTAGATAATAGTGTTCACATAGCAGCTTACTGTGAGATTTCTACCTGATTAAGATGTTCAAAAGTGAAGAGGAGGAAAACCAAACATTCCTGAAAAAATGAGGAATCAATAAAACAGAATAGATCAATAAAATATAAATAAAAAGAAAACACAGTATCCTGAATGAAGCTGATCTGTAACCTATCAGTTTGATGTACATCTACCTGTATTTTTGCTGAATTAAGATCTTTTTCTCTTTTTTACTACCATGTAGTAATCTTAAACTTTGTGTCACTTAGTTGCTCTTGAATGCTCTCTACAATGTAAAGCTTCTGTTTTGTAGTTGACATGCTGTAACCTCCCTTGTATATATTTATTTATTTGTGAGGTGAAATATGTCAAATATACTTAGCACTATAATGACTGTTCTTGTTACTTTAATGCTAAGTTTCTGCTTCATCATAGAAGAGGGAAAGAATAATTTCTTATATGTTTTTTCTAAATAACTTGTGAAACAATTTACTGTATTTCTATCTTTTGCAACTTTGAGGAAACTTGTCAGTGTAATTTGTAATACTAGTCAGTGAAATATAGTGTAACAGGTTTGAAGATGGACTAAAATGGAAAGAAACCTTTTCAAGTAAACATTTTTTATGTTAGTGTTCCAAATAATTAAAGCTTTTTAATAGTGAATGGTTGACTTTTATTTTTCCTTTTTAGCGTTTAATGGCAAAAGTTACACAGTGGAACTCTGGAAAATAATCTAGTGGGTTTTTTAAGTACTTGAGACAGGTACACGCCTAGCCAAAATGTTGGAAATAAATGTGCAAGACTAACTCCATCTCATCAGGGGAACACATTTTGCAGAATATGCCTTTCCTTTTTGTAATGTACTCAATGCCACATTCAGTGAATGATGTGGAAGTTATGCAATCTCATTTATTTACGGTGGCAGTCGTGTCCCAGAAATGAAAGGAAAATCAAGGCAACAGACAATATGCTGGGTTAGTATTTTAAAGTAATACAAATGAATCATCTGAAACTCAAGAGTTATTTCTTTCTATTTGTCTCTCTCCAGCTGAATGTAATCCCTCATTATCAATAATGTCATTCAACTTGTAATCATACTTTTACTGATCACTGCTGAAATATTTGATTCAGCCAATCACTTGATTAATACACACTAATGTATAAACAATAAATGTCACACACTAATGGCCTACCTTTTCTTGCTTACCTCAAAAGAACATGGAAATGTGCTAAAATGTGTCATATCTGCTTCCCTGCACTTAAGTCTTGTCACAAAAAATGCAGAGAATACGAGAATTTACCAGTGATATCTTCTAGAAAGCATTAAGAAAAAACCAAAAAAAAACAAAAAAAACATGGGAAATGTGGCATTTAATAATGAGGCTGGTGCTGGGTGCACCTGTGTGCAGTCTGTCTGGGTGTGTGTGGACAGGTAACACTGCCCTTGGGCTTTATGCCTTGAAGAGTGTGGGAGGACCCTCTGAGGGAAGGAGCCCAGGGTTTTTTTCCCAAGTAGAATCTCTTGGCAGATGCCAAACTTGTAAGGAGTGATTTGCAGCGTTTGGGGGTGGATTTATTTTTCTCCTCATTTCATCACTTTTTAAATACCAAGAACAATTTTATTTTAATCCTCTACTGTTAACAGCTTCCTACTGTAACCCATTGAGTTACATAAAATGCCACTTCATTTTATTACTTTTGAAGGGCTGATCTAAATCAGACACATCCATGTAACTTCAGGGAAAGCTACCGAGTTACAGGGCAGCAATGTGTCATTCATGGAGTCATTATGAAAAGTTTTTATGCATTTACTCTATATAAAGATGTAAACCCACATACGGGTCAGCAAATTAGGCGAAGGGCTTAGAAATTAATGTCAGGGAAGTCAATCATGCAAAGCTGTCTGTGGAGCAGACGTTGCATGCCCAGCACTCCAGCTGCTGCTATGCCAAGGAGGCTTTCCCCTTCACCCTCCGCTTAGCTGGTCTTTGCTTACTCGGTCCATTTATTTGTCAGATCTCCTGGCACCATCGTGACACTTCCATCCTCAGGACAGTCATTTACTGTAATGCTACAGAAAGGGAAAGGGAAAACTAATGAAGAGAAAGGAAAACTGAAATGAAAAGAAGGGGAAAGGTAGTTGCCAAGGCCTGCTTTGCATTTTCTTATACTTTTCACATGATTTCTTGCCCAGGTTGTGTCATCTTGACAAACAACAGAGACAAGGCCATTGGAGTAGGTGGGACACATCACCATGGCTATTTGTGCACTTGTCCATGTAAACTAATGTTTTTGACTCTCCAGCTTTAAGCTGAAAATCTTGCATGGTTCTTCAAGGCAACAATTCCAGCATTTCCATGCTTGGAGACTAACCTAGCAATAATATTTCTGTAGTTCAGGATGAAGCAAATGCCTCTCATGAGGAGAAATCAGTCTGATAAGCACCACACCAGAAATGGCTAAATAAATCTTGTGGAAACCTTTTCTGGAAGGGTAGCAGCTCCTCAGATGCATCTGCTTGCTCAAAGCCAATGCTGCTGCTCTCATTAGAGAGCAGTTTCAGTGCTCATGAGGAGTGCACATTGTGGTGCTGTCCATATGGATTGCTCAACCACAGCCATCTGTGCTTAACCACAGCACTTTGAGTGACACAGTTTTCTCGAGGTGTGTTGAGTGATCTACCTTCCAAAATAAATGCCAGCTTGATTCTTTAGCATGTAACAGACAGTCTAAATGGGGCACTTTTTATCCTGACTATTCTAGTAAGAGCTCTCAAAAAACATAGCTTTAGATAGAAAAAGGTTCTCAAAAATCCAAACTGTATTCCATACATGAAGTATAGGAGAAAAAGCAAATGCTGATAACTCTGGTCTGATGTTTTCTTCCACTGCCAGTTTTTTCACAATCTGGGAAAAGAGTGAGGGGAAAAGGCAGCTGGGTGAGGGGAGTGGATCCTGCTCTGTTGGCAGAAGACTCCCATTGTCCCTGTCCTGCTGCATTTCACAGGTCTCCAGCATCAAGTGCAGTAAATGCAATAATAATATGCATTTACAAAATTCCACTCTGGTTTTCTTTTCTGCCTGTCTGGCTCCTTCTTTTCCAGCAGAGGGCAGTGGCATATTTGTAGTTGTAAAGCTGTTAAAATCCAGTGAAAAAGGCAGAAAGATTCCTCCATATGTGCACCCGCGCAGAAATAAGTAGGAGAGTTCATACCAGGTTTGTCTATTATTTAGCAATCGGTTACATCACCGGATAAAGCAAACACTCTGCACTCAGGGAAGTGAGGGGAGCGAGCTGTCTGCCTGCACTTGGGCATATTTAGTGGAAAGAGCAATACAGCGTCTCTCTGTATTCTCTCTAGCTGGTTGTTACATTTTCTCCTTTTTTGCTCTGAGGGGATGCAATGGAATTAGCAACTGCTACACTTCTGTCAGCTGAGCAAACACAACCAGCCCACCGTTTCAGGCTTGTACACTGGTTTATTCCAGTGCTGGGCAAATGATTTGATCTGCTGGGATGCCAGCCTGTGACTCAGAAATTCACTGCATGCATAATTGTCCAGGGAGGAAAAAACCCCAGCAGCTCTCTGTTGACAGTGGCACTCAGATCCATACCCTGCTACCACTGTTTCCATCAAGGGCATAGGAACAGATCTGCTGTCAGCTGGATCCTCTGCTCCACATGTTCCTTACCCATGGCACATAATACCTAGTCAACT